>CM034360.1:34036627-34097241 GCA_019925275.1 Mytilus edulis
TTTGAGATTAAGGTCCAGTGACAATGACTGGCAGTCAAAGACTGACCATGAATAATCTCTATATGAAGTTATACAACTCATAGTATCCTCGGTAAAAGTGACAAAAAGTATTTAACATGTTTAAGTAATTGCCAATTATTTGACAGAACTTATACATACAAGGAAGTATCGCTTCCGCAATACTCAAAACTTCAGGATAGATTTATCATTTTGTATAACGTATTTATAAATGTATTAATAACAAAGTAAACATTGAATATATGTTACTACCTGTCATGATAAGGTCTTCAATCTAAATAAATATCTGTAATAAAATATTTACAATAAAGGAAATTAGGTATCAAACCAGAGGGGATTTAGGGGGGCAGGGCCCCCCCCCCCCCTTTTGGGAAAAAATTTGGTTGCTTATATAGGGAATCACTGAAGCGTGACTGGAGCGGGCCCCCTCTTAGGTCAGTCAGTGGGCCCCCACTTATGAAAATTTCTGGATCCGCCACTGCAAACCATAACACAATACAGTACTTGCACAAAACACGAAACAAAAACAAAAGGAAAACCAATTGTATTACTGTTTTTATCTATAAGTCACAGTAAAACCTTCAGCAAAGGAAAAAACATAAATTTCAGCTTACTGCAAGTTTAAGAGGCCATAGCACCGTTTGTTGATACTAGCGCTGGAAGAAAACTAACATATTTCTTTCATGAATTTGTACTGGTGAAAAGATGAAACTCACTTTTATTAGATAAAGTCATCAATATTCACCCTAACAGTGGATTTTAGTAATCTGTAATTTGTGAGAGAACTTCCGAAAAAACAATTTTCGACAAACAAACAATTTTAACAAACTTTATTTTCTGTGCACGTGCAAAACCAGGTTTCATCCACCAATGTCTACATAAGAAAATGACTGTACCAAGTTAGGAATATGACAGTTTTTATCCATTCGTTTGATAAGTTTGAGCTTTTGATTGTGTCATTTGATTTGGGACTTTCCTTTTTGAAGTTCAGTTTTTTTGTGATTTTACTTTTTTTATTTAAACATCTTTTTTTCTATTACATTGACGAAAAAGAAATTTCATTTGCAATTTCAAATTTCAATCTCCTAATATTTAATTGAAGCAAACTAATTTGTTGTTTTTGTTTTCATTCTTCCAACTTTTTCTCTAGAAATATAGATTGAAAAGTGAAATCACAAAAATACTAAATTCCGAGGAAAATTCAAAACGGAAAGTCCCTAATCAATTGGCAAAATCAAGAATAAAACACACCAAACGAATGGACAACAACTGTCATATTCCTGACTAGGTACAGGCATTTTCAAACAAATGTAGAAACTGGTTGATTGAACCTGGTTTTATAGCGTTAAACCTCTCACTTTTATGACAGTTGCATCAAATTCCGTTATTTTTAAAACGATGCGTGAACCAGCAGATATAATCGGTAAAATAGTCAAAATATGGCTACAGCAGTCATCACTGTTTTTGGACAATAGTCCCAATACGGTCTGCTTTGTCGATACCTATTAATAAAACAGTGTATCTAACATGACCATTCTTTATCTATAATCATATAGCCCTAAAAGTAAAGGTGATATTTATCATGTTTATGTTCTTACCATATTTTTTGACAGACTTCTTATTAAACTCAAAGCGAAAGTTGTTATCAAAGTTGCATTACAGGTTACAATACACCATTCGGTTGTATGGGCGCAGCCATTTTATGAGCATAACATGGTATTCAGAATTAAGAGTATGACTAACCCTGATTGGTTGATAAGTGCGCCCGTAATTTTTTATTATTAGAGACTTCGTGCATTCTGCATGATATGATAGGCCACACAAAATATTTTCTTTACCCCTATCGGAAACGAGACGTCTTTTCAACGCTAGGACGAGACACGTATTTTTAGGTGCAAAATTGATAGGCATGGGAGATAAGTACAAAATACGCTAAGAAAAGCAACGCGAACCTATATTTTTTTGGACCCAAAAATACTGTCCGAATAACTTCTGTATTCTAGCAAAGTTTCGTTAAAAAAATTAACTTCCTAAAGTCTGTATCTCAAAAAAGGGGTATCATTGTCGCCTATGGGAACATTAATTGTTTATTTCAATCTACAAATGTATCAAATTTGTACTAAATGACGATCTATTTTTAGTTAAAATTCGAACTTTTACAAAACTTACTACGTTGAAAACAGATATATGTATCTAGATTGCAGATAATATGAAGAGGTTACATAAAAGGAACAAAACTTGTAATTCACAGGTCCATTATAATTTATCTGTAATCCGATGATCGTATCAAATTTTCAAATTATGATCATATGTATATATGGACGTAAACACACCAAATATATTTACCTAGAAGAACCACTTAAGATTCACTTATCTGGGATTTTTGAAGCAGATGTCAGAAAGATGTAAAATATTGGCCATGTAAATTAAGACAGTAATTTGGGAACCCTTTATTAAATTTGTGTGTACTGCATTATTAAATGATTAAATGAAAGTCTTTAAGATAATAAAATGGTTGAATCTAACCATCTGGTAGGCAAAGGTAAACAACTCTAGCATATACTGAAAACGAAGCTAACATTGCAGTTTCCAATATAACAAACGAAAAGGTAAACCCTTATATTTTATGAAAACAATAAAGGTTCAGCTGCCACAGTTACCGTTCAACAAAGTTACTGATCCAAATTTGTACTTTCGTGAAATTTCCAATCGTATGTTTTTAGGAAACTGCTATTTTGTTGTTTTCTAATGATAGGAAAATATCAAAATAGTTTATGTTGTCCTTTGTTTGTTTGTTTGTTTTTTTATTTTATTTAAATTGTTTGTTCAAGAAGCACAGATCAACACAGACACATATCTGGTCACATTAAATTCCTAACTTAAATTGTTCACGGAGTCCTAGTTTGATGCGTCCGTGTAATATGTGTATTTGTAGTCGTAAAAATAAAACTCTCCTTATATTATTCGGTTCATGTATATTCATCCCTTACATTACATGAATAAATAGAATACCGGTTTTAAATGATAATGCCTTTTTGTACTGTAAAAAAAACCATATATAGTCATGTTTGGTGGAACGGTAGTATTTCCTGACCCATAAGTATTGATGCTAGTATTTGTTAGAATTTTCACCACTTTCCGACACTGCCCAAAATTCTACTTACACAGTAACGTTTATGGCCGCAACGAAGTTGTCGTTGTCATATAGTTTTACCCTTGTCCAAAATCCGTCATTCCGAAATTCCGTCATTCCGTCATTCCGCAACAAACCATTATACGGAGTTTTTTTCTAAACGCCTTCAGTTATTGGGCTGGTTTTTTGGTTTGTGAGGTTAACCATGATGAGTACAGACAAGTTTAAGTTTTGTTCGCTTGGCTAATTTTGCCGAAATTACGGTCTTTGGACTTTGATAAATTGTTGAAATAACAGTTATACGAGTTTTTTTTCTAAACGCTTTCATCATTGGGCTGTTTTTGGTATGTGAGTTACTCATGATTAGTTACAGATCAAGTTTAAGTTTTGTTCCTCTCCATTAATTTTTGCCAATTAAGGGTTTACAACTTTGAAAATTGTTGAAAATCACAGTTATACAGACTTTTTTTCTATAGGCCTCCACATTTGAGCTGAGTTTTGTTAACAGTTATACAGACTTTTTTTCTATAGGCCTCCACATTTTGAGCTGAGTTTTGTTAACAGTTAATTTATAATTATGAACATATAAATGTGAGACTACCATCATGTTTGTGTCCACATGTGAAATTGCAGATTTTTCAACTTTTTGGGACGGGGCCATTCGTGTCGCTTTGACACATCTAGTTCTTTTATTTTGCTATCTTTAAAAACTGAGGCCACTATTGCTTTCATGTCTTTTATCATGCAGTGAATACAATTTTTTTTTAAATTTCAAAAAATCAATTTTACCTATATGTAAAATTATTGCATATTTTCTACATCTGATTCATCCCTCAGTTTGGGAAAGTATGTTCAGTTAATACTGTATTTTTTGTCCAATCACACTGTTCAGATACATTGACTTAAGTACGGTACACAAAGGAGAGGCGTAAGATTTCAGAGGAACACTTAAACTCATAAATCGAAAATAAACTGACAACGCCAAAGAGCAACCTAAATTTCGGAATGCAAATACTACAGTGCTACCTATACCGGTGTTCAAAAGTCATAACTCGATTAAGAGAAAACAGGTCCGGGTTACAAACTTAAACTGCGGGAAACACATCAACTATAACAGGGAAACAAGGAACATGACCACTGTAGTGAACACAAGGAAACGCCAACTTACAAAGAAATGAGCTACTAGTATTTGATAACATCTTCCTGTTTCTTGACTTGGTACAGGACATTTTAAGGAAATATGGTCGATTGATCATGGTTTAATGGCTATCAAAACCTCCAAAATAGTGAGGCGCATAACACTAAGTGTACCGCTTCATATTTGCATTTCTGGAAAGTAACAATTACCAGGAAACCCCATCCACATAATATATTGTGCATTGCATTGCATATGATGTATGTTTGATATTAATTGACAATGTGATTTATCTGCTCTAAATAATAGTACCAGCAGTATATATACCACTGTTCAAAAGTCATAAACAGGTCCTATCACTTTACAATAACTGTCTGAATCCGACCCTAGTCCGATAACGAGTAAAAGGTTGATTGAGATTATTTCAAAGTTATACATTGAGTTTTTTTCTGTAACAATATGAACAACAAGAAGTAGCAAGGCAAGAAACGTCGTTTTGATTCTTTTTGCCCTTTCCATTTCTACTGTATCATTTTTATGTACAATATTATTCCCTTTTAAAATTGTCAATAACAAATTACAAAGGCTGCGAAATAAATAGCTGAAACTTTAATTATCTTAAGTTTGACTGTCCCTCTTCGCCCCTCTTTTAAACTTGTAGAACAGTCTATATATCTGGTTTTCTATCCAGTTTTCTTATTGTATAATTTTAAGATTTAAAAAAACTTAAAAGGAAGACATTTATGATGATTGGAAAGACATAGAATGTTAACATGGTTAATGAGTTTAAAATATGCTGATTGAGTATTCAAAATGATTTACATAATTTATGATTTATTTTGTTCTCTCAATCAAAACTCAAATATTTTTACCAGAAAGATGAACACAATCACAATTTTTTATAGACTCCTACTGTCTAAGAACTCACATTTGTCATGTATGTCATTAAAACTAGTAGATACGATAAGTATAATATATATATTAAAGTTGTTATTTGCTTTGAACTAGCTGTAAGTAACAGCAAGTGCTCTTTGGGTTGTACTAAGTGTGCTTTTTTGAGGGGATATATTAATAGCCTGCCACTGTCACGGCCGGTATGTGTTTGTATTATATGTCTTTCTTCTCTGCATCGAGCCGATGAATGACACCTTTCAGGCGATTTTTATCATTTGTTTTATGTAGTACTGTTACATCATTAGCACAGGTTAAGGCTAGGGGGAGGGGGTAGGCACCAACAAACTAGTTGAACCCGGCCATATTATATATATGCGTCTGTCCCAAATCAAAATCCTGTAATTGAGTGGTCGTTAATTAGTCTGTTTGTTTGGTTTGTTTTACATTTGTAATTTCGCGGTTATGCGGTATGGGATCAGCTCATTGTTCAATGCTGTACTGTGACACATAGCTTCTTTGGCATATGGTTGCTGGTGGAGATTAACCATAGAAAATATTACTACATATTCTATTTTTATATTTAATCTTTGGTGAATGCTTGGAGGGATTTTGAATGATCTTTGTGACAAGAAATAGAAGACGCGTCAGTTTGACTTACAAAACATGATGGAACAGAAATTCACAAAACCAGATTTCACCACAAAACCATTTTTTTTCAAAATTGCCATCTCAAGCAAACTGAACAAAAACAAAATATCGCGAAATAAGCTTTTAAATGTTGTATAACAAATATAAAAAGCTTTATTTGATAATACTAGGGTTACTAGTACATGTATCTAAAATAATTCATATACGATATCAAAAGAAAATAAACTGAAACCTTTTTAATAAATAAACATAACAAAACTACAATAAAAGACATTGCAAAAAAAATAATATCAATATATAGGTAGTATCAATGGTATAAAAATTAGAGCCGATCAATGCCTAACGTATAATGCCCTTTACCTTAGATAAGTAAGTATTATAAGCGTATCTCAGTGTTTCTATTATAATGTAAGAAATGTACCACTTCACAATTCTTCACAATTTCTCCCAAATAATTATTAAATTCGTAAGAGCAAGATCAATACATACACAGAACAAAATTTGATTTAATTTCTACACTCAATTGACAAAATTTATACATGGAGTGAACACACTTAACAAAATCATTATAGTCACTGAACAAAATTCCTACACTCACTTAACAAGATGCGTCCACTCACCTAACAATATCCCTGAACACAATAAGAAAAAATCAACACGGTATACACTCACTTAACATAATGTCGGCACCCACTTAAATCGGTCTCTCTGGTCATTTATCAAGATCCATACATTCACTAGATTAGATCCATACACTGACTTCACAATCTAACAGTCGTTAAAAAAAATTCGAAGCAAAGGAAAAATGCATGCTTTTAATGCTGTGCTACGCCACCGAGTCAACATTATAAGGGTTAGTTGACTGATTAATTAAACCTTTGAAAGTGGATGAGTCGAACAAATACATATGACAATCTTCTTGAATGTTAAAAGTCAATTATTTTTCTATAACGATACAGTATATTTGATAGCTGAAAAATAATAAACAAATATCACGGTCACTTAGAACGAAATTCAGAAAGGACTGTAGCAAACACCTTTGCCTTTAATTCTTCTGCTGCCTTTTTCTTCTCTTTCTGTGAGCGAAAGTTTGTTGTTAAATATCTAGAGCCCTGTGCCATGAGGTCGTCTATGCTATCATGCTCCTGTGAGGTATTGGGTCTAACAAATGGAATATCTGTTTCCTCCTTAATAACCATATATAACGTATCCACAATAGCTTTTGTAAGTTTAGAACCTTTGCTGGTTTCCACTTTCTGTAAATCTGTCATCATGCTAATTATATTGTCAGCTGGTTTTTTATTTGAAGGATCATTTCTTCTTTTCTTCATTTCTTCCATTTCTTTTAAAGATATCTCTGCTTCTTGTTTTGACCTTTCGCATTCTTTATTCGTATCGAAATACACTTGGAGAGCCGCTTCTGGATCTTCAATAATTTCTTTAATATTCTGTCGGATTTCATTGGCTTCTTTCTCAGTAATATGAGCTATTAAATTGCTCTCTAGGAAATAGTGCTTGAGATACCTTTTCTCCAAGCACTCTATCATGTAGGACAACACACTTTCAAGGGCTAATAATATTGTTGAATGACGGTCAAAGAGAGCAGGATCGATTTGTCCACATTGGTAGTAAAATGCAGTTTTCCAGTGAAAAGTGGTAAGAACTGACGAATAACGTTTAAGGTAACCTTTTTGGAGGGCTTTTAAAAGTAGAACACATAGTCTTTGGTCAGAACTAAGACTAGAGGCTAAGATAAGTTCCGCCTGATTGAAGCCTAGACAAAAATCGATATCAGCAGAAGGGTTGACAATTGCCGGCTTAGCTACAACGTACACCTCCGACTGACATATCCGTTCGACTGTTTCTGAGCTTGGCCACAATACGTTGCTGCTAGTCAGTATCCGAACTCTCCATTCTTCAAGACATTTCAGTTTTCCCTCAAGAGGAAATGCCGCAATAAAATCTTTGCTTGACTTGTAGTTGAATTTAACTCGGAATACTTTTTTGCCGGACGAATCTTCAATGTAATGTCTGTCGTTTTCCCCTATACTCTGTTTGCTTCTTTTCGGTTGAGCAGATGTCGATTTGGCGATTACAGAATCAGAGGTGGCTGCTTCGATCAACCCACCAAATGTTTGACCTATCGCGGTACTCGAATCGTCGTTTGGATATGTTTCAGCAAGAATACCAAGTATGTTGGTAAGGAGAGATATCATACTGGGAGATAAATCACTTGAGGTCATTACCGATTGAAAATAATTGTTCGTCGCCCTCATGTCTGTTTCCGGTTGTCTCATGTATAAATTATCGGCATCTTTATCAACCAACTGGAAGCCAACGTAGTGTTCCTTACACATGCCAGGTTTAGCCTCACGGTTGAAGTCAACATCATGAGAATGGTTACCCGAAGAATCAAATGGCATTGTAAAGACCTGAAACAGACCCCTCATTATTTTAAAGGCTTCACCGTCAACTTCCTTTAGAATACGACTGTTCAGATATTTCCCGTCTACCAAATTGTGAGAAAATGAATGTTGAATTTTGTCACCTCTGACGTGAACAAAACAAGGTAGATCCTCTCTGTGTTCCAAAGCGTCTACGGGTATTGATATTCCTGATATGATTAGATAATCGAAGTCTCCTTCATTTATGTTTGACCGCAGTCTGGTTCCTTCAACCGTGCTTCCCGCCACCATACACCGCTCTTTCCCGAAATGAGAGGCAAATTTAGTAATGTATCTGCAGTATCGGAACTGTCTCGCATCGTTTGTCACTTGTTTGCAGTGTTCTTCTAACGTTTTGTAGAAGTACTGCAGCTTTCTCTGGAGGTACACATAGGCACTCTGCATATTTCTCTATAACAAAAAAAGAGATATATATCTTTCAATTGTAAGAAAATATTACAAGGGTAAGAAATATAGGCAAAAGTAGTATACCGCTGATCGAAATTTATAGATCGATAGTGAAAAAACAAATCTGGGTTACAAACTAAAGGAAACGTATCAAATATAAGAGAACTACGACACAACACAAACACAACACAAAAATTTAACACACACAAAAGCGAACTATACTGTAACAATGGACATTTTCCTGACTTGGTACAGGACATTTTATGAAAAAATGGTGGGTTGAACCTGGTTTTGTGGCATGCTAAACCTCCCGCTTTAATGGTAATGTTAATTATAACATTAAAAAAATAACATTACACGTCAGGGCTACAATAAATAAATGGGAGAAAATATAGGACAGAGAAGCACACGAATAATAGCCATCAAAAGGTACCAGTTTAAAAAAAAATATATACGCCAGACGTGTTGTACGTCTACACGAAGCTATGCTCAGATAAAAAAAAATTGGAAACCAAACAACCTGTTGATACTGTTTATAATGCTTTTTTGTTATTTTTTATTTATATGGATCTTGTCTGTACACCAGCTTTGAATATTTGTAATATCTTCAATTTTTCACTTATTCTTACATCATTTGTATAAACATCAAGATTATAAAAAAACCGTTTTTTTTCTAAAGTGAACATTGATTGGTTAAATATTTCTCAGTCATGTCCTGTTTTTGAATTTGTTTGTTAGCTTTTTGGTCATGAATGTTTGTCTCTAATATTTAATTAACTGTGCATTTGTATTCAGATATCGCAGATCAAATTTATTCGTTCATTGTTTAATCATACGTTTTTTGATTGAGTTAAGTCTGCCAATTGATATTTTATCGTATGTTTTTCTTTGTTGTGATGTTATGCTATTGTTTCAGAAAAAGGGAGAAGGTTTGGATCCATTAAAACGTTTAATCCCGCTGCAAATGTTTGCACCTGTCCTAAGTCAGGAATCTGATGTACAGTAGTTGTCGTTTGTTTATGTAATATATACGTGTTTCTCGTTTCTCGTTTTGTTTATATAGATTAGACCGTTGGTTTTCCCGTTTGAATGATTTTACACTAGTAATTTTGGGGCCCTTTATAGCTTGTTGTTCGGTGTGAGCTAAGGCTCCGTGTTGAAGGCCGTACTTTAACCTATAATGGTTTACTTTTTAAATTGTTATTTGTATGGAGAGTTGTCTCATTGGCACTCACAACACATCTTCCTATATCTAAGTACAAAGTTGAAGATCGTCGAGGACCAAAAGTTCCAAACAGTTGTGACCAATACAGCCAGGATTATCCGTCTGGGACAAAAACATCATTATTACCAAGAATTATGCACAGTTTTACAAACAGTAAATCTTATAAAATGACTATATAATAGATATACATGATTAAACTGAAGTTGTGACTAGTTATAGAATAAAAACGAATACATTACAAAATCACAGCCGTGTTAACCAAAGCCATTGCAACGCCCAAAGTGACGTCACATTTGAATTTCTAAAACGTGTTCCGAACATTAAGGAAGAATTTGGATAAAATTCAAGACTAGATTTGTATGACATATCTAACTTATATTGATAGCAGTGAAAATTATAATACTAATTAATATCTAATTGTAGTAGTAATTAGATAATTAATTGTATTATCTAGCTTTGTCGGTGTTTCTTGTGATCAAACTGATCAACGATTTCGGTACTTATACATCTTCGGATTTCAAATGTTTGGTTCTGAGCGTTCCTAATAAAGGTAAATCCAGAAAAACGTCGTACGCATGAAATTACGAAACGTGTTGTTCTCAATTTTTCAATTTGAAATATTCATGATAGAGGTTCTTTTAAGACATAATCAGAAATTATTTGATTTCGTCCAAGTGATTGATTAATTGTGGGGATGACACCACTTTCAGCACTCATGGCTAAATCATGATGACCAGTTTGTATCCGTAGAAGACCCCGGAATGTCCAGAGAGAACCATCGACTTTCAGTAGGAAAACTGCCAATAGTGAAAGCAAAGACCAATGACAACAGCCAAGAGCGAGGTTCGAAATTATAACCTAAGAGTTAAAATACTTTTGCATACTGCAGATAAACTAAGACCCGTGAGACTAATATATCAAATGAAGAATATCAGGGTTAACATCAATGTGACAGTATCCCAACGACATTAAACACTCTAGAGGTAAACATACCTGATTTTCAGAATCCTCCATTTTTTCTTTAATCGACCCGTGTGGTTAACAGAATATACAGAAAAACTACAAATAAAAAAAGTTCTCAGCTCTATAATATCGATATATCAGACAGTAATTACAAAGTTGAAAGTAAAACAATACTAATTGAATGGAGAATGTGTATACGATAAATTACCAACGATACAAATATTCCGAACTAACTTAAGAATAATAAATGAGGGTCTTGTTGAATAATTGGCATTTTCCTGCAAGATGCCATTTATTGTACAAATAACAAGTATACAAATAAATATTTGCTATATTTGTACTTGTACAAATAAAATCTACTGTTACTCCACTTCCATGACGTCCATGTTGAGCAAGAGGTTATATGAATATTTCTGTTTCATAAGCAGTTCATTTTGGGGTCATCTGCGCGGTACGCGTTTCAACTAAGTCGATTTCTTTGAGAAATTAGAGACAATGATTAAGATTTTAATAAATAAATTATCAAGTATGGTGAGTAATTTCAGGATAAACTCAATATGTGTACATCTTATCATCTTTTACATCCTCGACCATTAGTGTTTATGATTAATGCCACTTTAAACACCTTTGCCTTAATCGTGACAGTCACATTTTTTTTGTAAAGGCAGTTTTATTAAACCAAAACCAGAATTGAATCCACCTGTCAGTTAATTAGTTAAATTTGATTGTCAGTTTGTTTTCAATGCAAAGGTCTGTGGTTCTCTCCTGGAAGTCTAACTGTCTCTACCTGAAACGTGACAGCCACGAATAAGGCGAGATTGCTTAAAGTGGCATTAGTAATAGACATGAATGGTCGATCATTCAATCAATTAAACTTAAATATTAGAAATAACATAATGATATTTAACTTCCTATTTTTTCATGATGGGATAAGGGAGACAAATCGAGCATTCTTTGAAAACAAAACTGACATTCCCAATTTTCAAAACTTAAAAACAAATTGAAACACTCAATTTTAACTATAATAGTTTTAGATGGTCTTCATAGCATAATATTTTTTCTCTTCTTTTCTTCTTTTCTTATGAAAAATGCAGTAAATACACACATTCTGGTCTCTATCCATACTTATTTAACGAGTTCTAGTTTTTCTTTTTAAAAATTATATTCATATATTGATTTTATGTAGTCTTAAAATAACATATGACGTTGTCTGCGAAATGCCTCAGAAAATGTAATAATTTCATAATAGTGTGGCCTCGTTCACTATTTTAATGTAGGAAATACAACTCTAATGCGAAAGTACACGTACGTTGGACAGGCTACTAAGTGATCTATAAATTGTCAATCTTTTTAAATAAAACTTAAAGATACATCTGTGTTTATCCTAGCGTAAAACGAAAATGGTTATATTTATCGAATCGGAAGGTATGTAAAGGATGATATCTTTTATGAGCGCATTAATTTGCTCGCATGGATGCGTAAAGAATTTATTATTTGTTGTTGGAAATGGTTTTTTTTTCTCAAGTTCATTAATAATTAAATTGAAAAAAAAATCAATTATACGCAGGAACAAGACTTTTGTCTTGATAAACAATGTTGTATTTTCATTTTCATTTTATATTTTCTTCAGAAAAAAAAGGATTTGTTTAAAGTAATCTAGAATCACACAATTTACACAAATAAAAAAAAAACATACCCACAAAAGATGAATGTTCGGTCTCTTTATACCTTTACAGTCTTAAATTAATCCCTCGTTTTAAACTCAATATAGGCAGTCCCGAATATCATGAATACAAAGGTGTCATTATTCATTGTGCACCATCCTCCTTGACAGATTAAAAGTATTGGGAAAACCCACCTTACACGTCACCTGTAATGTAGATGATCTATTTTTAGCCTTTAACTGCTAATAACTTACTACGTAGTAAATAACAAGTACAAATGTAGAGGTCACGAAATAGGTCTATAAATATCAACTCAGAAGACAAATATATTCTGTAATCCGAATACTGTAATGTTTTACCATAATGAACTTATGGACAAAAACAAATCATAACAAAATCGGATTCCAACGTTTCCAATATCTCAAAATAAGGTTGATATATTTACAAAAAAAAATCATCTAGTAGCTTTGGTAGCAAAAACAGTAATACTTACTATATATAACTGGTCTCCTTTTTTGTTTTTGTCAAAAAAAAATCGCTGGTTTATTGTTAGTTCTACGCTTCGGTTGTCCCTTTCATTGAAGTAAGTTAGGATATGAAAATATTTAATTTATATTCAACTTTCTTGTTTTAAGGAAAGAAGCACTAGCTGTTCAAAAACGAAAGTAAACGTACTATACACAACTATCTAAATTTCTATAGATATAATCTGCTTTTCTAAATATTCTATCTTACAATTTTAAATATAATTTTCAAATTTATATGTATATATCCTAGTGGTGATTTTTTTTTTAAATTCTAATCAAGAAACGTGTTAAAATGAAACTTATGAAATCAGTTTATGTATATTTATCCTGTGCATCGCTTGAATAAATCTATAACAGAATAACGATTTTAAAATTCAGCTCTTTTCTAAATCAATAAAGGTCAAAAGCATAAGGTGAGATTTACCCCACAAAAATAAATCTGATACTTAAATTAATATAAATGTGTGTACAATACTTACCAATAGTACACCTTGACAATTGTTATAAATATTTCAGATCAAAAGTTGCTGAACAAGGCGTGTTACATGTGTTACATCTTAAAAGCAAAAGTTACTGGAAAATCCACATCAGTAATTGAGATTATTGCATAGTATATATGTCTGGATATATTGTATTATACGATCCATATTGATTTATATGCTCTAAATGGTAATTTTAAAATAAAAACATAGGAATTTGATATTGGTATTCAATCACGTTCACAACGATCTATTTTTATAGTGTTTAGATTTTAAGAATGATGTTATTTAGGAGAAATAGGGCAAAAATATAAAAGGTTTACGAGAGATTAAAAAATCAGATTCCAATCAAGATAGAAAATGAAAATTAGAACTCGAAAGTTGCTTGGTACCAGTGGACTTAAACCGTATGAGAGAAAAAAATAGTCTTAGATATGAACTTTAATGATTGTTTTCTGACGGTTTGCGCTATAGACATGATAAAAAATATTAGATTTTAACTTTGATGAATGGTTTTGCAACGGCTTTATTTTTTGGTATTATTTTTTAATATACGTAATTGCAATCAATTATAACTGGTTGTACTATGTAAGTCAAAATTGATAGCCGTCAAATAAACACTATATTTTTTTAAAGAAAACATAACAGTAAGACAATGTGGTATGAAAGCCAATGAGACAATTATCCAGAACTGTTCAAATAAGTAGATAAAAGTTTTAGGCTACAATATAGTCTTTAAAAAAAACACATGTCGTTTAGTCATCTGCTGAAGGCCCCGACATGATAAGTGTGAAAAAATTCAAACGAGAAAATTAAAAGCCTTAAACATACAATTACAATACACGAAAAACAAATATGACACTAGAGCAGTGGTGTAACAGGACAACATAAGAACTAACTTAAAAAGCAGTTGCAGGAACAAAAACCAACTAAATAAACATAAAACCAATAGACACAAAGGACCGATATGACAGTAATCTCTGCTACTGTAAAAACTAACAAATAAATTAGAATTTAGATTAAAAGTCTTGATCATTAAACATCGTATTGATTAAATGTAAAGACACCATTAACAGTTCCGGAGCACATGAGATCACCCCAAGTCTTTATTTTAGTTGGAGTTGCTTAGTCGTTAGTTTCCTATACTGTTTTGTATGTACTATTGTTGGTCTGTTTGTCAGTTTCTCCTTTTTATACGCCTTTTTTTTAAATCTATATAAATGTTTTAATTCAGCATAAACCTATAATCACACAAACAAAATTGAGTCCAGAAAAAAATCAGAAAAAAATGACTATTTTGTTTCCCTCAATGTTTTGAAACTGAAAACTGGAGTTGTAATACAAGACTGGGGCCGTATGCATAAAACATCTTAACTTAAGTATTCCTTAAAATTATATTTCACTAAGAATTTCCTATTAATAGAAATTTACAAAAAATGTTAAAAAATGACAATAAAGGGCAATAACTCCTTAAGGGGTAAACTGACAATTTTGGTCATGTTGACTTATTTGTAGATCTTACTTTGCTAAACATTATTGCTGTTTACAGTTTATCTCTATCTATTATAATATTCAAGATAATAACCAAAAACTGCAAAATGTCCTTAAAATTTCTAATTCTGGGGCAGCGACCCAACAACAGGCTGTCTGTATTGTCTAAAAATTTCAGGGCAGATAGATTTTCACTTGATTAACAATTTATCTCCCGTCAGATTTGCTCTAAATGCTTTGGTTTCAGAGATATAAGCCAAAATCTACATTTCGCCCCTATGTACTATTTTTAGCCATGGCGGCCATCTTGGTTGGTTGGCAGGGTCACACCACACATTTTTAAAACTAGATACCCAAATAATGATTGTGGCGAACTTTGGTTAAATTTGGCCCAGTAGTTTCAGAGGAGAAGATTTTTTAAAAGAATACTAAAATTTTAGAAAAATGGTTAAAAATTGACTATAAAGAGCAATTACTCCTTAATGGGTCAACTGACAATTTTGGTCATGTTGACTTATTTGTAGATCTTACTTTGCTGAACATTATTGCTGTTTACAGTTTATCTCTATCTATAATAATATTCAAGATAATAACCAAAAACAGTAAAATTTCCTTAAAATTACCAATTTAAGGGCAGCAACCAAACGACGGGTTGTCCGATTTATCTGAAAATTTCAGGGCAGATACATCCTGACCTAATAGATTATTTCACCCCATGTCAGATTTGCTCTAAATGCTTTGGTTCTAGAGTTATAAGCCAAAATCTACATTTTACCCCTATGTTCTATTTGTAGCCATGGCGGCCATCTTGGTTGGTTGGCAGGGTCACGCCACACATTTTTTAAACAAGATACCAATTGATGATTGTGGCCAAACTTGGATTAATTTGGCCCAGTAGTTTCTAAGGAGAAGATTTTTTAAAAGAATACTAAAATTTTAGAAAAATGGTTAAAAATTGACTATAAAGAGCAATTACTCCTTAATGGGTCAACTGACAATTTTGGTCATGTTGACTTATTTGTAGATCTTACTTTGCTGAACATTATTGCTGTTTACAGTTCATCTCTATCTATAATAATATTCAAGATAATAACCAAAAACAGTAAAATTTCCTTAAAATTACCAATTTAAGGGCAGCAACCAAACGACGGGTTGTCCGATTTATCTGAAAATTTCAGGGCAGATACATCCTGACCTAATAGATTATTTCACCCCATGTCAGATTTGCTCTAAATGCTTTGGTTCTAGAGTTATAAGCCAAAATCTACATTTTACCCCTATGTTCTATTTGTAGCCATGGCGGCCATCTTGGTTGGTTGGCAGGGTCACGCCACACATTTTTTAAACAAGATACCAATTGATGATTGTGGCCAAACTTGGATTAATTTGGCCCAGTAGTTTCTGAGGAGAAGATTTTTTAAAAGAATACTAAAATTTTAGAAAAATGGTTAAAAATTGACTATAAAGAGCAATTAC
Source organism: Mytilus edulis (assembly GCA_019925275.1). Lineage (NCBI taxonomy): Eukaryota > Metazoa > Mollusca > Bivalvia > Mytilida > Mytilidae > Mytilus > Mytilus edulis. The sequence goes on from CM034360.1 coordinate 34,053,133, forward strand.
TCCTTAATGGGTCAACTGACAATTTTGGTCATGTTGACTTATTTGTAGATCTTACTTTGCTGAACATTATTGCTGTTTACAGTTTATCTCTATCTATAATAATATTCAAGATAATAACCAAAAACAGTAAAATTTCCTTAAAATTACCAATTTAAGGGCAGCAACCAAACGACGGGTTGTCCGATTTATCTGAAAATTTCAGGGCAGATACATCTTGACCTAATAGATTATTTCACCCCATGTCAGATTTGCTCTAAATGCTTTGGTTCTAGAGTTATAAGCCAAAATCTACATTTTACCCCTATGTTCTATTTGTAGCCATGGCGGCCATCTTGGTTGGTTGGCAGGGTCACGCCACACATTTTTCAAACAAGATACCAATTGATGATTGTGGCCAAGTTTGGATTAATTTGGCCCAGTAGTTTCTGAGGAGAAGATTTTTTTAAAAGATTACTAAGATTTACGAAAAATGGTTAAAAATTGACTATAAAGGGCAATTACTCTTTAATGGGTCAACTGACAATTTTGGTCATGCTGACTTATTTGTAAATCTTACTTTGCTGAACATTATTGCTGTTTACAGTTTACCTCTATCTATAATGATATTCAAGATAATAACCAAACACAGTAAAATTTCCTTAAAATTACCAATTTAGGGGCAGCAACCAAACAACGTGTTGTCCGATTCATCTGAAAATTTCAGGGCAGACAGATCTTGACCTGATAAACAATTTTACTGCGTGTCAGATTTGCTCTAAATGCTTTGGTTTTTGAGTTATAAGCCAACAACTGCATTTTACCCCTATGTTCTATTTTTAGCCATGGCGGCCATCTTGGTTGGTTGGCCGGGTCACCGGACACATTTTGTAAACTAGATACCCCAATGATGATTGTGGCCAAGTTTGGTTAAATTTGGCCCAGTAGTTTCGGAGGAGAAGATTTTTGTAAAAGTTAACAACGACGACGGACGCAAAGTGATGGGAAAAGCTCACTTGGCCCTTCGGTCCAGGTGAGCTAAAAAAAACGTGCACGTACAGAGTAAACAAACGAAAATAGTACCATGAATTACATGTGTGTAAAAATTGAGTACTTTTCGGTATTTAACAACGAGATTGGGAAATAGTATATATAACTACTTACTGTTATCTCTTGATTTGTTGATTATACGTGATTTGAAAATCACGATGATCGTTAATATTTACTTATTATTTAGCAACAAATAAACGAATAATTAGTATTTTATTACTGATATACATATTGATCAATCAAATTGTAGGTAACATATTAATGTTCTACCAAAAAACGCAAACTTTCGACTGATTTTTAACTATTTTTGAAAAGTTAAGGTAGCTCTATATGTACCTTAGACTTAAGTGTTATCTTAGGCGTTTCCTTAGTGTAAGGAGTTTTATGCATACCACTTAAGTTTGTGGGCGTGACTAAAAACAACTAAGATTTTACTTGTGAAATACTTAGTTTTAGATTATTTATGCATACCACTTAGATAAAAAGGGCGGAGTTTCCTTAACTTAAGTGTTTACTAAGGAAAATCTTTACTTAGGTAGCTTTATGCATACGGGCCCTGGTACCTTGAGCATTTTGTAAAAAAGGAGGAGGTTTTTTTACATGTCCCGCTGTATCTCAAAAGCAGTATATGGTTATTGCTTAAAACTTTCTCAGCTGCCGGGCCCCTCTTTCGTGGGAAAAATTTGGTTGATTATATAGGGAATCATTGAAGCATGACTGAAACGCCCCCTTAGGTCAGTCAGCGGCCCCCCTATGATTATTGCATTAAACTTCCACACCAGACTTCGGGCGTATCATGCGCTCATGGCGCAGCTGTTTATTATTAAACCATGGCGTTTTCAGTTTATTTCCGATTTTCAATTTTAATATTCCTCTGTTATCATCCGTCCCTCTCTTAGAGAACTCTAGCAATAACTACAATTTGTACATCGGTGGATTGTTGCAAGGAATATTGTATGTCCTAAATATGACTGTCAATTTTAGTGACATTTCCTATCATGATTTTCTTGATAGAGAATTGCGGCTCACGTGGAAGCTATTAAACCAAGAGTTCCAAAAGGGGAAGTTGAAATCCTTCGTAAATTTTACAGACGCCACCATGAGTTGGTTGGCCGTTATGGAATAACTGCTTCACTGATGATTTCGGATATATTCCTTACGTCGTAGCTATAATCCCCTTCCCTTTCATGAATGTGACCTACAATGTACCGAATAAGACTATTTACCGGATTTTTTATAACATGAGCAACACGACGGATGCCACATGTGGAGCAGGATCTGCTTACCCTTCCAGAGCACTTGAGATCACCCCCAGATTTTGTCGGGGTTCGTTTTGCTTATTCCTTAGTTTTCTATGTTATGTCATGTGTACTATTGTTTGTCTGTTTGTCTTTTGTTTTTATTTTTAGCCATGGCGTTGTCTGTTTATTTTCGATTTATCAGTTTAACCGTCCCTCTGGTATCTTTCGTCACTCTTTTAAATTTCCCATCACTTATCGCGATGAGAAGCCCTCATCGGAAAAATCAAATTAAAACTATCATTCATCGATGAGCAAACTTTTGAATATGGCAGGAATGTTCATGAATTTTTTATGATGGTACTGTTCAAAAGTCATAAACAGGTCCTATCACTTTACAATAACTGTCTGAATCCGACCCTCGTCCGAAAACGAGTAAAAGGTAGATTGAGATTATTTCAAAGTTAAACATTGATTTTTTTCTGTAATATTATGGTCAACATTGAACTATAACCGTTATATTGTGAAGTGGAAAGATGACTTACAAAACTACCACAAACTTAAAGTATGTCTTAAACCAAATAATTCAGTCACTGTATGTGATGTACAATTTCTTCATAACGCATGCACAATGCAGCAAAATCAACAGTGAATCCTGCAGAAAATTCCAAAGTTGATGCTACAGCTACGTCTCGGGCTGATATGGGGGTCTCGGGATGATACCCAGGCTGATATGGAAAAGGCCATGTATTAATCTCTATATAATAATCTATGATGAGTTTATATACTGCTCTTTCTAACTAAAAGTAACAAGAAAGGAAACCTAGTCGTTTTGATTCTTTCTGTCCTTTCGATTTCTACTGTATCAATTTATCATTTTTCTCTTGGAGTTGTCAATAACAAATTAAAAAGGCTGCTGTGAAACGAATAGCTGCAATTTTAAAGCTTGTAAAACAGTCTCTTTCTGTCCTTTTTATTTATACTGTATGGTTTGCTGTGCAATTTATTATTTTTCTCTTGAAGTGAACAATAACAAATTAAAAAGGCTGCTGTGAAACGAATAACTAAAACTTAAATGATCTTAACTTTGACTGTCCCGCTAGTATCTTTTGCCCCTATTTTAAGCTTGTAGTACAGTCTATATATCTTGTTCTCTGTCAAGCTTTATAATTGTACAATTTTAAAATTTAAAAAAAAAACTTGATAGGATGAAATTAATGATGATTGGGATGACATAGAATATTAATGAATTAAATGCATGCTGATTGAATATTCAAAATGATTTACGTAATTTATGATTTCTTTTTCTCTCTCAAGCAATGCTAACATGAGAACGCATTCTCTGGTGTTGTCAATTTTTTTTTAATTTATGAGCCTGAATGTCCCTTTATTATATTTCTACACTCTTTTACACTTGACCTGTAGATAACATGTTTAGTACCAGAAAGACGAACTTAATCATAACTTTTTTTAGACTCCTACTGTCTACAAACTTAAATTTTTTATGTTAGTCATTGAAACATTATAGATACGATACGTATAGTATATATACGTTGTTAATTGCCTTGAACTAGCTGTAAGTAACAGTAAATGCTCTTTGTGTTGTACTAAGTGTGCTTTGTTGAGGGGATATTGTAATACCCTGCCAAGTCCGGTATGTGTTTTTATTATACGTCTTTCTACTTTGTGTCGATCTGATGAATAAAGTCTTTCATGTGATTGTTATCATTTGTTTTATGTTGTCCTGTTACACCATTAACACAGGTTAAGGCTTGGGTGGGGAGGGGTAGGCGCCAATAAACAAGTTGAACCCCGCCACATTATATATATGTTTGTCCTAGGTCAAAATCCTATAAATAAAGGCAACAGTAGTATACCGCTGTTCAAAACTGATAAATCCATGGACAAAAAAATAAAATCGGGGTAATAAACTAAAACTGAGAGAAAAGCATTAAATATAAGAGGAGAATAACGACACAACATTAAAATGTAAAACACACAGAAACGGACTAAGCATTAGACGAAATCCTATGAAAATAACAAATATAACATTAAAACCAAATACATCAATTTGGGATAGATAAGTACCGTGACACGTCTTATAGTAATGTAAATTCACACTAAAAATAAAGAGAAAACAAACGACACAACGGAAACACAACGTTAAAATGTAACACACACAGAAACGAACTATAATATAACAATGGCCATATTCCTGACTTGGTACATGACATTTTTAAAGGAAAAAACGGTGGGTTGAACCTGGTTTTGTGGCATGCCAAACCTCCCTCTTTTATAGCCATATGAAATATAACATTAAAATGACAGCACAACATTACAGGACTACAATATAAATAAATAGAACACAATTGACAAAGAAACACACGAATAATAGCTAACAAAAGGCAACAAGTTTAAAATTCTAATACGCCAGAAGTTCATTTTGTCCACACAAGACTACTAGTGATGCCAGATACAATAGTTTGAGTGGTCGTTAATTTTGTTTAGTTTGTTTTACATTTGTAATTTCTGGGTTATGTGGTATGGGTTCAGCTCATTGTTAAATGCTGTACTGTGACATATAGCTTCTTTGGCATATAGTTTCTGGTGGAGATTGATCACTACATCCTCTATTTTTTTCATATTTAACCTTTGGTTCATTCTTTTGGGATTTTGGAATGATCTTTGAGTCTAGGAAAAGAAGACGCATCAGTTTGGCTGACAAAACATGATGGAAAAGAAATCCACAAAAACAGTTTTCACTACAAACCATTTTTTTTCACAATTGCCACGTCAGGCCAACCGAAAAAAACAAAATATCGCAAATAATATTTAATATGTTGTATAACAAATATAAAAAGCTTGATATGACAATATAAAGATATGATTATCTAAATTAATTCACATCCGATTCAATAGAAAATCTTTTAACAAATAAACATGAAAAGCTACAATAAAAGACAATGCAAAAAGTTTAATATCAATATATAGGTAAATATCAAAGGTATACATATAAATGAGGGCCGATCATTGCCTTACGTAAAATGCAATATGCCCTAGATGAAATGATAAATTAAGCGTACCCCAGTGTTTCTATATTGTAAGAAGTGTACCTTTGAAAAATCCTTACAATATCTTATACATAATTATTAAACAATTTCTAGTCAGATCGATAAAATTAACTAACAAAAGTTCTACTCATTTGATAAGATTCATACACGGAGTTCACATAATTAAAAAAATCTTTAGAGTCACTGCACAAAATCCCTACACTCACTTAACAAGATCCGTACAATCACCTAACAATATCCCTACACACAATAAGAAATATTTAACATGGTGTACACTCACTTAACATAATTTCGGCACTCAATAAACTAGATCTTTTTGGTTATTTATCAAGATCCGTATATTCACTTAATTAGATCCATACACCGACTTCACAATCTTACATTCGTTTTACCAAATCAGAAACCAAGGAAAAATGCATGCTTGTAATGCTGCGCTTCATCGCTGAGTCAACAATATGAAGGTTAATTGACTGATTAATTTAAAATTACAAAGAGGTTGAGTCAAAAAAATAAATATTAATAACTCCTTGAACGCTTATCATCCATTAATTTTATATAACGGTACATAGATATAGGAAGATGTGGTGTGAGTGTCAATGAGACAACTCTCCATCCAAATATCAATTTATAAAAGTAAACCATTATAGGTCAATGTACGGCCTTCAACACGGAGCCTTGACTCACACCGAACAACAAGCTATAAATTAAAGAGCCCCGAAATTACTAGTGTAAAACCATTTAAAAGAGAAAACCAACGGTATAGTCCATATAATAAACGAGAAACATTGAATAGCCGAAAAATACTAAAATAAATCACGGTCATTTAGAACTAAAATCAGAAAGGACTGTAGCAAAAACCTTTGTCGTTAATTCTTTCAATGCCTTTTCCTTCTCATTTTGCGATTGAAAGTTAGTTGTTAACAACTTAGAGCCATGTGCCATAAGATCGTCCATGCTATAGTGCTCCTGTGGGGTATTAGGTCTAACAAATGGAATATCTGTTTCCTCCTCAATAACCATATATAAAGTATCCACAATAGCTTTTGTGAGTTTAGAATCTTTGGTTTCCACCCTCTGTAATTCTGTCATCATGCTAATTATATTTTCAGCTGGTTTTTATTTGAAGGATCATTCCTTCGTTTCTTTATTTCTTCCATTTCTTTTAAAGATATCTCTTCTTCTTGTTTTGACCTTTCGCATTCTTTATTCATATCGAAATACACTTGGAGAGCCGCTTCTGGATCTGTTATAATTTCTTTGATCTTCTGTCGGATTTCATTGGCTTCTGTCTCAGTAATATGGGCTATTAGATTGCTCTCTAGGAAATAGTGCTTGAGATATCTTTTGTCTAAGCACTCTTTCATGTAGGACAAAACACTTTCAAGGGCTATCAACATTGCAGTAGAATGACGATCAAAGAGAGCAGGATCGATTTGTCCACACTGGTGGTAAAAGGCAGTTTTCCAGTGAAAAGTGGTAAGTACTGACGAATAATGTTTAAGGTAACCTTTCTGGAGGGCTTTTAAAAGTAGGACACATAGTGTTTGGTCAGAACTAAGGCTAGAAGCTAAGATAAGTTCCGCCTGATTGAAGCCGAGACAAAAATCGATATCGGCATAAGGGTTGACAATTGCCGGCTTAGCTACAACGTACACCTCTGACTGACATATACGTTCGACTGTTTCTGAGCTTGGCCACAATACGTTGTCGCTTGTCAGTATCCGAACTCTCCATTCTTTAAGACATTTGAGCTTTCCCTCAAGAGGAAATGCAGCAATAAAATCTTTGCTTGATTTGTAGTTGAATTTAACTCGGAATACTTTATTGCTGGATGAATCGTCAATGTAATTTCTGTCATTTTCCCCTATACTCTGTTTGCTTCTTTTTGGTTGAAAAGAAGTTGATTTGATGATCGCAGAATCAGAGATGGCTGCTTCGATCAACCCACCAAATGTTTGACCCATCGCAGTACTAGAATCGTCGTTTGGTTCTGTTTCAGCAAGAATACCAAGTATGTTGGAAAGAAGAGATTTCATACTGGGAGATAAATCACTTGAGTCCATTACCGATTGAAAATAATTTTTCGTAGCTTCCATGTCTGTTTCCAGTTGTCTCATGTATAAATTATCGGCATCTTCATCAACCAACTGGAAGCCAACGTAGTGTTCCTTACACATGCCAGGTTTAGCTTCACGGTTGAAGTCAACATCGTGAGAATGTTTACCCTTAGAATCAAATGGCATTGTACAGACCTGGAACAGACCCTTCATTATTTTAAAAGCTTCACCATCAATTTCTTTTAAAATACGGCTTTGCAGGTATTTCCCGTCTACCAAACTATGAGAAAATGAATGTTGAATTTTGTCACCTCTGACGTGAACAAAACAAGGTAGGTCCTCTCTGTGTTCCAAAGCGTCTACGGGTATTGATATTCCTGATATGATTAGATAATCGAAGTCTCCTTCATTTATGTTTGACCGCAGTCTGGTTCCTTCAACCGTGCTTCCCGCCACCATACACCACTCTTTCCCGAAATGAGAGGCAAATTTAGTAATGTATCTGCAGTATCGGAGCTGTCTCGCATCGTTTGGCACTTGTTTGCAGTGTTCTTCTAACGTTTTGTAGAAGTATTGCAGCTTTCTCTGGAGGTACACATAGGCACTCTGCATATTTCTCTATAACAAAAAAAGAGATATATATCTTTCAATTGTAAGAAAATATTACAAGGGTAAGAAATAAAGGCAACAGTAGTATATCGCTGATCGACATTTATAGATCGATAGTGAAAAAACAAATCCGGGTTACAAACTGGAGGAAACGTATCAAATATAAGAGAACTACGACACAACAGAAACACAACACAAAAATTTAACACACACAGAAGCGAACTATACTGTAACAATGGACATTTTCCTGACTTGGTACAGGACATTTTATGAAAAAATGGTGGGTTGAACCTGGTTTTGTGGCATGCTAAACCTCCCGCTTTAATGGCAATGTTAATTATAACATTAAAAAAATAACATTACACGTCAGGGCTACAATAAATAAATGGGAGAAAATATAGGACAGAGAAGCACACGAATAATAGCCATCAAAAGGTACCAGTTTTAAAAAAATATACGCCAGACGTGTTGTACGCCCACACGAAACTATGCTCAGATAAAAAAAATTGGAAACCAAACAAGTACAAAGTTGAAGATCGTCGAGGACCAAAAGTTCCAAACAGTTGTGACCAATACAGCCAGGATTATCCGCCTGGGACAAAAACATCATTATTACCAAGAATTATACACAGTTTTGCAAACAGTAAATTTTATAAAATAACTATATAATAGATATACATGATTAAACTGAAGTGGTGACTAGCAATAGAATAAAAACAAATACATTACAAAATCACAGCCGTGTTAATCAAAGCTATTGCAACGCCCAAAGTGACGTCACATTTGAATTTCTAAAACGTGTTCCGAACATTAAGGAAGAATTTGGATAAAATTCAAGACTAGATTTGTATGACATATCTAACTTATATTGATAACAGTGAAAATTATAATACTAATTAATATATAATTGTAGTAGTAATTAGATAATTAATTGTATTATCTAGCTTTGTCGGTGTTTCTTGTGATCAAACTGATCAACGATTTCGGTACTTATACATCTTCGGATTTCAAATGTTTGGTTTTGAGCGTTCCTGATGAAGGTCAATCCAGAAAAGCGTCGGACGCATGAAATTATTAAACGTGTTGTTCTCATTTTTTCAATTTGAAATATTCATGATAGAGGTTCTTTTAAGACATAATCAGAAAGTATTTGATTTCGTCCAAGTGATTGATTAATTGTGGTGATGACACCACTTTCAGCACTCGTGGCTATATCATGATGACCAGTTGTATCCGTAGAAGACCCCGGAATGTCCGGAGAGAAACATCGACTTTCAGTAGGAAAACTGTAAATAGTGAAAGCAAAGGCCAATGACAACAGCCGAGAGCAAGGTTCGAAATTATAACCTAAGAGTTAAAATACTTTTGCATACTGCAGATAAACTAGGACCCGTGAGACTAATATATCAAATGAAGGATATCAGGGTTAACATCAATGTGCCAGTATCACAACGACACTAAACACTCTAGAGGTAAAAATATCTGATTTTCAGAATCCTCCATTTTTTCTTTAATCGACCCGTGTGGTTAACAGGGTATACAGAAAATTACAAATAAAAAAGTTCTCAGCTCTATAATATCGATATATCAGACAGTAATTACAAAGTTGAAAGTAAAACAATAATAATTGAATGGAAAATGTGTATTCGATAAATTGTCAACGATACAAATATTCCGAACTAACTTAAGAATAATAAATGAGGGTCTTGTTGAATAATTGGCATTTTCCTGCAAGATGCCATTTATTGTACAAATAACAAGTATACAAATACATTTTTGCTATATTTGTACTTGTACAAATAAAATCTACTGTTACTCCACTTCCATGTTGAGCAAGAGGTTATATGAAAATTTCTGTTTCATAAGCAGTTCATTTTTGGGGTCATCTGCGCGGTCCGCGTTTCAACTAAGTCGATTTCTTTGAGAAATTAGAGACAATGATTAAGATTTTAATAAATAAATTATCAAGTATGGTGAGTAATTTCAGGATAAGGCCACACCAAATTAATTTCTTGTTCTACGGATTTTTGGACTCCAAAATTTGGGGCGAGCGAGCGATTTGAAAATTTTAATAAAAAAATATTTAATTTGTAATTTTTTGAGGCGAAGCTTGAAAAGTAAAGGCGAGCGATTATATTTTTTTTTTGTAAACATAAAATAGTAGGTTTTGACAATATTAAAACTTGATTTATAACTTGTACTTTGACATTTTTTAATTTCTGAAGTATTTTTTCCCTGTTCACCAAGAAATAGTTAAATCTGGTCTATGTATGTGTGACTGACAATGATACAATTCTCCATCCAAGTCATAATCAGTTTGGGGTTGCCCCTTAATTTTATAAATATCCCTTTTACATGTTTCATGATGGATCATATAAGTTATAATATATTTGTTTGTACAAAAGGGCTCATATTTTCTCAAAGAACTATATATCTATCTATAGCTAGTATTAAATGGTCAAAACATGTCCAAAAATTTTGTAATATTCCTGGACTTTAACCATGTTAAATTAACACATTTACTTTAACAGTTTAATATTCATGATTAAAAATAAGTGGACCCCTCTTTTAGAAAAAGTTGTTTAAAATATGATGTAACTCTCCCCTTTTTGAGTACAAAATTCTAAGTTTTCAAAGTTTTTGTATAGAAGAACTATACAAATCTTTGGTATTTCTATTTTCTTTTCTACATCAGTAAAATGACCCCTTGTCTGAGGGAGGGTTGTTCTCAACCTGACAATAACAAACACAGCTCAAAGTACGGCCTTTTACACAGGGCTTTGATACAGACCAAACAGCAAGCTATAAAGGATCCCAAAATTATTAGCGTACACAATTCGAACAGGAAAACCAACGATCTAATTTATATATTCAAACGGGAAAATACCAATGAACAACTTCAACAAACGATAACTGCTGAACGACAGGCCCCTGAATCAATCAGGACAGGTGCATAAACATGCAGCGCCTATATATAGTTTTGTTTTGCCAGCATACAATATAATTGCAGTTGAAGGCAACTCCTTCAGAAGTTCTTTGTACTTTATTCTAACAACGGAACATTTTGGATAGGGAATATAAGTAAGGGGGAAAGAAACCAATGTTGATATCTTTTTATAATATTTTCAAAAAAACGGTGCGGGAAATAGACATGTTTACATTTCCGGATGCGGGAAGCGGGAATATAAAAAAAATAAAAAAAATCTGTTTTGAAAAAAATAGGTGCGGGCGGGTCCGTCGAACAAGGAATCAAATCGGTGTGGCCTAAACTCAATATGTGTACATCTTATCATCTTTTACATCCTCGACCATTAGTGTTTATAATTAATGCCACTTTAAGCACTTTTGCCTTAATTGTGACAGTCACATTTTTTGTAAAGGCAGTTCTATTAAACTAAGATCAGAATTGAATGCACTTGTCAGTTAAATTTGATTGTCAGTTTGTTTTCAATGCAAAGGTCTGTGGTTCTCTCCAGGAAGTCTAACTGTCTCTACCTGAAAAGTGACAGCCACGAATAAGGCGAGATTGCTTAAAGAGGCATTAATTATAAACATTAATGGTCGATCATTCAATCAATTTAACTTAAATATTAGAAATGACATAATGATATTTAACTTCCTTTTTTTTTCAAGATGGGATAGGGGAGACAAATCGAGCATTCTTTGAAAACAAAACTGACATTCCAATTTTCAAAACTTAAAAACAAATTGAAACACTAAATTTTAACCAGAATAGTTTTAGATGGTATTATGTTTTCTCTTCTTTTCTTCATTTCTTATGAAAGATGCAGTAAATACACACATTCTGGTCTCTATCCATACTTATTTAACGAGTTCTAGTTTTTCTTTTTGAAAATTATATTGATATTGATTTTACGTAGTCTTAAAATAACATATGACGTTGTCTGCGAAATGCCTCAGAAAATGTAGTAATATCATAATAGTGTGGCCTCGTTCACTATTTTAATGAAGGAAATACAACTATAATGCGAAAGTTGGACATGCTACTACGAGATCTATAAATTGTCCATCTTTTAAAATAAAACTGAAAGATACATCTGTGTTTATCCTAGCGTAAAACAAAAATGGTTATATTTATCGAACTGGAAGGTATGTAAAGGATGATATCTTTTATGAGCGCATTAATTTGTTCGCATGGATACGTAAAGAATTTATTATTTGTTGTTGGAAATGTTTTTCTCTCAAGTTCATCAATAATAAAATTGAAAAAAAATCAATTATACGCAGGAACAAGACTTTTGTCTTGATAAACAATGTTGTATTTTCATTTTGATTTTATTTTTTCTTCAGAAAAAAAAGGATTTGTTTAAAGTGATCTAGAATCACATAATTTACACAAATAAAACAAACATACCCACAAAAGATGAATGTTCGGTCTCTTTATACCTTTACAGTCTTAAATTAATCCCTCGCTTTAAACTCAATATAGGCAGTCCCGAATGCAAAGGTGTCATTATTTATTTGTGCACCATACTCCTTGACAAATTAAAGGTATTTGGAAAAACCACCTTACACGTCATCTGTATTGAAGATGATCTATTTTTAGCCTTTAACTACAAATAACTTACTACGTAGTACATAACAAGTACAAATGTACTGAGGTCACAAAATAGGTCTATAAATATCAACTCAGAAGACAATAACTACAAATCTATTCTGTAATCCGAATACTGTAATGTTTTACCACAATGAACATATGGACAAGAGCAAATCATAACAAAATCGGATTCCAATTTAACTATTACACGTATAGATCTAGTTGATTAGACCAGTTAACATTCCAGTTTCCAATATCACAAATTTAAGGTTGATATATTTACAAAAACTTTCAGCTAGTAGCTTTGGTAACAAAAACAGTAAAACTTACTATGTATAACTGGTCTCCTTTTTTGCTTTTGTAAAACAAAATTCGCTTGTTTATTGTTAGTTCTACCATAGATGTAATACCCTTGTCCCTTTCATTGAAGTCAAAGGATATGAAAATATTTGATTCATGTTCAACTTGTCACATGAACATACTTGTTTAAGTAAAGAAGCACCAGCTGTTCAAAAACGAAAGTAAACGTATTATATGCAACTATCTAATTTTCTATAGATATTAATCTGATTTTCTAAATATTCTATCTTACATTTTTAAATATAATTTTCAAATTTATATGTATATATCCTAGTGGAGAAAAAATAATGTTGTAGTTTTAATCAAGAAATGTGTTAAAATAAAACTTCAGTTTATGTATATTTATCCTGTACATCGCTTGATTAAATCTATAACAGAATAACGATTTAAAAAGTTCAGCTCTTTTCTAAATCAATACAGGGTCAAAAGCTTAAAGTGAGATTTACCCCACAAAAATAAATCTGATATTTAATTTAATATAAATTTGTGAACTTACCAATAGTGCACCTTGACAATCGTTATGAATATTTTCAAATCAAAAGTTGCTGAGCAAGGCGTGTTACATCTTAAAAGCAAAAGTTACTGGAAAATCCATATTAGTAATTGGTATCATTGCATGGGATATATATTTAAATATATTTTATTGTATGACCAATATTGATTTATATGCTCTAAATGGTAATTTTATAATAAAAACATATGAATTTGATATTGGTATTCAATCACGTTCACAACGATCTACTTTTAGAGTTTACATTTTAAGAATGATGTTACTTACAGTTTATTATTTAAGGATTAAAAAGGAAAGAATATAGAGGTTTACGAGAAATTAAAAAATCGGATTTCAATCAAGATAGAAAATGAAAAATAGGACTCCAAAGTAGCGTGGTACCAGTGGACTTAAACTGTAGGAGAACATATATATGAACTTTAATGATTGTTTTCGATGGTTCGCGCTATTAACATGATAACAAATATTGAATTGTACCTTTGATGAATGCATAATATAATGTATTATATGTCTCTGATGAATGGTTTTTCAACAGTTTTATTTTGGTGGTTTTTTTTCAGTACATGTAATTGCAATCAATTATAACTAGTTGTCCTATGTTAGTCAGACTTAGCCATCAAATTAAAACTATACATTTTAAACGAAAATATAAAAGTAGGAAATGTGGCATGTATGCCAATCAGACAACTAACAACAACTGTTAAAATAAAGTAAATTAAAAGTTGTAGGCTACCATATGGTCTTAAAAAAACCCATGTCGTTTAGTCATCTGCTGATGGCCCCCACATAGAAATTGTGAAGCAATTCAAACGAGAAAACCAAAAGCCTTAAACATACAATTACAATTCACAAAAAAAAATATGACATTGGGACAGTGGTGTAACAGAACAACATAAGAACAAACAGAAAAAAAAACAAAATTTCCTTAAAATTACCAATTTAGGGGAAGCAACCCAACAACCGACTCTCCAATTCATCTGAAAATTTCAGGGCAGATAGATATTGACCTTATAATCAAATTTACCACTGTCAGATTTGCTTTAAAGGCTTTGGTTTCAGAGTTATAAGCCAAAATCTACATTTTACCCCTATGTTCTATTTTTAGCCATGGCTTGGTTGGTTGGCCGGGTCACCGGACACAATTTTTAAACTAGATACCATAGGGATTATTGTGGCCAAGTTTTGTTAATTTGGCGCTCTAGTTTCAGAGGAGAAGATTTTTGTAAAAGTTAACGACGACGGACGACAGACGACGGACGACGACGGACGACGACGACGGATGACGACGACGGACGACGACGACGGACGACGAAGGACGATGGGAAAATCTCATTTGGCCCTTCGGGCCAGGTGAGCTAAAAAATGAAAACAAAACGTTTTAGATTTAGTGCGTTTGAGACGATTTTCTGGATTTACCTTCTGTATGAACGCACAAAGTCAAATATTTGAAAGTCAAGGATGCATTACACTCAAACGTTGATTAGTTAATAAACCAAAAAATGACCTACAGAAAATAGCCAAAATGCATCTAAAGGCCACATTGTCTGAGGAAATGAAACCTTAGTTTCTCTATAATTTCGAAATTTATAAACCGGCAATTTTAAAAAATATGTTATAAATCATATCCGTACCGATATACAAACTACTGATCTGATTATACCTTCGTTGACTGACAGTCCCCCAGCAAAGCTGTCAAATAGAATTAAATACAACACGTTATGAATTGCATGCGTTCGAAGTGCTTTTCTGTATTTACCTTCAGGCTTCAGCCAACTGGTTGAAGCCAATAAAGACTAACAAATAAAATCATATTCTCCCAGGTTAAAAGTCTTGATTTTCGCACATCATATTGATTTAATGTAAAGACGCCATTTTCAGTTCCGGAGCACCTGTGATCACCTCAAGTCTTTATTAGGGTTCGTGTTGATAAGTCTTTACTTTTCGATATTGTTTTTTGTGTACTATTATTTGTCTGTTTGTCTTTTTTTAGCCATGGCGTTTTCAGTTTTGAGTTATCTTTCGCCCCTCTTTTAGAGAACTCTAGCAAAATCTACAATTTTTTCATCGGTGGATTGTTGCAAGTAATAATGTATGCCCCTAAATAATGAAATTTTAAATTTCCTGTCATTCATCATGATGAGAAACCTTATTAGAAAAATCAAGTTAAAACTATCATATTTGAAGATAATGGCTAACATGAAATGTTGAATGGCGTGTGGTGATTTCCAGATGTTTCTACATTCTAATTGTTCAGATCTGTCCTGGAAACATCAAATCGAGTATTTTGATTGGTTGATATTCAATTATGAGAAGGATAGTCGTACAAAAAAGAAAACTAAAGGCTCTAAAGAGCCTGTGTCGCTCACCTTGGTCTTGTGCATATTAAACAATGGACACGGATAAATTCATGACATAATTTGTGTTTTGGTGATAGTAATGTGTTTGTAGATCTTACTTTACTGAACATTCTTGTTGCTACAATTATCTCTATCTATAATGAACTTGGCCCAGTAATTACAGTGGAAAATATTTTCTAAAAATTAACAAAAATTTATGAAAAATGTTAAAAATTAACTATAAAGGGCATTAACTCCTTAAGGGGTCAATTGACTATTTTGGTCATGTAAACTTATTTGTAGATCTTATTTTGCTGAACGTTATTGCTGTATACAGTTTATCTCTATCTATAATAATATTGAAGATAATAACAAAAAACGGCAAAATTTCCTTAAAATTACCAATTCAGGACAGTAACCTAACAACGGGTTATCCGATCCATGTGAAGACATCAGGGCAGATAGATCTTGACCTGATAAACAATTAAACCCTGTCAGATTTTCTCTTAATGCTTCGGTTTTTGAGTTATAAGCCAAAAACTGCATTTTACCCCTATGTTCTATTATTAGCCGTGGCAGCCATTTTGGTTGATTGGCCAGGTCACGTCACACATTTTTTAAACAAATTACCCCAATGATGACTGTGGTCAAGTTTAGTTTAATTTGGCCCAGTAGTTTCAGAGAAGAAGATTTTTGTAAAAGATTACTAAGATTTACGAAAAAATGGTTAAAAATTAACTATAAAGGGCAATAACTCCTTCAGGAGTCAACTGACCATTTTGATCATGCAGACTTATTTGTAAATCTTACTTTGCTGAACATTATTGCTGTTTACAGTTTATCTCTATCTATAATAATATTCAAGATAATAACCAAAAACAGCAAAATTTCCTTAAAATTACCAATTCAGGGGCAGCAACCCAACAACAGGTTGTCCGATTCATCTGAAAATTTCAGGAGAGATAGATCTTGACCTGATAAACACTTTTATCGCGTCGGATTTGCTCTAAATGCTTTGGTTTTTGAGTTATAAGCCAAAAACTGCATTTTACCCCTATGTTCTATTTTTAGCCATGGCGGCTATCTTGGTTGGTTGACCGGGTCACGCCACACATTTTTTAAACTAGATATCCAAAATATGATTGTGGCCAAGTTTGGATTAATTTGGCCCTGTAGTTTCAGAGGAGAAGATTTTTGTAAAAGATTACTAAGATTTCGGAAAAATGGTTAAAAATTGACTATAAAGGTCAATAACTCATAAAGGGGTCAACTGACCATTTTGGTCATGATGACTTATTTGTAAATCTTACTTTGCTGAACATTATTGCAGTTTACAGTGTATCTCTATCTATAATAATATTCAAGTTAATAGCCAAAAAACAGCAAAAATTACCTAAAATTACCAGTTCAGGGGCAGCAACCCAATAACGGGTTGTCGGATTCATCTGAAAATTTGAGGGCAGATAGATCTTGACCTGATAAACAATTTTACCCCGTCAGATTTGCTCTAAATGCTTTGATTTTTGAGTTATAAGCCAAAAACTGCATTTTACCCCTATGTTCTATTTTTAGCCATGGCGGCCATCTTGGTTGGTTGGCCAGGTCACGCCACACATTTTTTAAACTAGATACCCCAATGATGATTGTGGCCAAGTTTGGTTTAATTTGGCCCAGTAGTTTCAGAGGAGAAGATTTTTGTAAAAGTTAACGACGACGGACGACGACGGACGACGACGACGACGACGACGGACGACGACGACGACGGACGACGGACGCCAAGTGATGGGAAAAGCTCACTTGGCCCTTCGGGCCAGGTGAGCTAAACAATGTGTAATATCAATAAACGGTATACACAGACAGGCTATTTATTTGTAAAACTGACACATACTAAATATACAATGTAATTTCACAAAACGTTTATGGTAAATAACATTTATAAAAAACATGATATAAACAAGTTGAATATAAAATAAATTATATACGAGTATAGGGATTAAACAAAACTACAATTACTTCCGAACTATTGAAAAAAAAAGGGTACCGAAAAGGGAAAACAAAATTGTAATATCAATGATTAGGTTAAATTAGGTAATATTTGTCAAAGTAACCCGTTGCGCGAACTGAATTTAAAACGAAATACCGCAAAATATGTGACAATGAAATAAATGATATACCGATAAAGGAGCTCGAAAAAAAACTTAAATCTTTCCAAAATACACAAAGAGCTCACAATAGGGAAAATAGCAAAAATTGTTTAATATCATTAAAGATATTATATCATTGTCAATTGCGACTAACAATACCCTATCTATGACATCATAATTTATTATTCAAATACGAGTACCCTACTGGTTTTATGTCTTAATTAGATAAATATATATTTTTACAAAACCATTTCAATATCACCCAGTTCGGTAGTACAGCGCAAATAAACAAGAACAATACATGAGTATCTAAGTTCGCAAGAGAATACTTGTACTTGCGTTCAACAAAATAAAAATCACAATAACAGTGCTTTTATTTCAGAACATGCATGTGCTTCATCTCGACGAAAAAGTAGTCCCAAATAAAAAATCATGACAGGCTATATATCTGACTTTTTTTACACATTTTAAAACTGCAAATAAAAAAGAGAAACCAACTATTTACATTCACTTACAATTGTAAACGATAAAGAAGCGCTTTGAGTGATATGTTTCATCTAAAAGTCATATAAACATAATAAAGGTAAGTCGACCTTTAACGGTAGTAGAGACAGTATCTAGCACCATCACTTAAAACCAAAAAGTGAACTAATTGCGGAAATCCCAGCAGCCCTGACGTCATCTAGAGCCTTTTTCTTTTCATCTCGTGTTTCATAACTGACACTTTTTACTATGAGTTCCATCGGGTTCGGTGGGGTAACTGGTCGTTTTAATGGAATATCTGTTTCCTTCTCAATTACCATAAATAAGGTATCAAAAATAGCTTTTGTGAGTTTAGAACCGTCACTGGCTTCTTTCTGCAAATCTGACATCATGGTTATTACTTTTGGTATTCTTATTGCAGTATCAAATTTACATTTCTTCAATTCTTCCATTTCTTTCATAGAAATCTCTTCTTCTTGTTTTGAACTTTCGCATTCTTTATTCATATCGAAATACACTTTGAGAGCTGCTTCTGGGTCTTTAATAATTTCTTTGATCTTTCTTTCGCTTCTGTCTCAGTAATATGAGCTATTAAAAATTGCTCTCTGCGAAATAATGCTTCAGATACCTTCTCTCCAAGCAATCTATCATGTAGGACAATCCATGTTCAATGGCATTCAATATAGTCGAATAACGATTGAAGAGACTAGGATTAATTTGTTTGCATTAGTGGTAGAAGGCTGTTTTCCAGTGAAAAGTTGTAAGTATTGAAGAGTACTTTTTAAGATAACCTTTCTGTAGAGCTTTAAGAAGCAGGACACACAATCTTTGATCAGAGCTGAAACATGAAACTAGGACCATTTCAGCTTGGTTGAACCCGAGGCAAAAGTCAATACTGGTACATGGGTCAACTATTGCTGGCTTGGCTACAACGTACACCTCAGACTGACATATTTTATCAACAGCTTCGGGGCTCGGCCAAAATACTTTGTCGCTATTAAGTATTCTACGTTTCCATTCTTCCAGACATTTCAGCTTTCCATCAATAGGGAATGCAGCAATAAAATCTTTGCTCGATTTGTAGTTGAATTTAACCCGGCATACTTTTTCGTTTGATGTATCGTCAGTGGAATATCTTTCGTTTGACACTGTCCTGTTTTCTTCTTTTTCGCTGGGAATACTCCGGGTCGTCGACTGAGGAAGCTATCAATCCTACAAAGATTTGGCCTATTGTAGAACTAAATATGTCGTTTTGTGTTGTCTCAGCAAGCATACTGAGAAGGTCGGTGAGGCGAGATTATATACTTTGAGTTAAATCATCACCAACTACATCGAAGCCAGCATAATGTTCTGTACACATGCCAGGTTTAGAATCACGGTTAACTTCGGCGTGAACAGTTTGTCTCCCCTTGGTAACACGTGGTATTGTAAGGACATGGAATAGACCTCTCATTATTTTAAAAGCATCTCTGTCGACCTCCTTTAGAATACGACTGGGCAGGTATTTCCCGTCTACCAAATTGCGAGAAAATGAGTGTTGACATTTGTCACCTCTTCTGTGGACAAAGCAAGGTAGATCCTCTCTATATTCCAAAGCGTCTACGGGTATGGATACTCCTGATATAATCAGGTAATCAAAATCTCCCTCATTTATGTTTGACTGTAGTCTGGTTCCTTCTGTAGTACCTCCCACCACCATGCACTTTTCCTTACCGAAATGAGATGCAAAGTGTGTGATATATTTGCAGTATCGGCGCTGTCTGACATCGTTCGGACCATTTTTGTTTTGATCCTCTAACGTAATTATATTTAACTAAGATTTAGCGATTTTTGGAACGTTTGAGTCTCATGCAGTTTTTTGGTTTTTAGACATATCGTCAAAATTGGCTGCTGCAAAAAAAAGTGGCTGCTATCTTGATTGGCCGATAAAAGTGGCTGCCAGCTTGAGTCTGGTAAAAAATACTAAACTCCGAGGAAAACTCAAAACGGAAAGTCCCTTATCAATTGGCAAATTCAAGAATAAAACACATCAAACGAATGGACAACAACTGTCATATGCCTGATTTGGTACAGGCATTTTCAAACAAATGTAGAAAATGGTGGATTGAACCTGGTTTTATAGCGATAAACCTCTCACTTTCATGACGGTCGCATGAAATTCCGTTATTTTTACAACGATGCGTGAACAAAACAAATATAATCGGTAAAATAGTCAAAATATGGTTACAACAGTCATCACTGTGTTTGAACATTTACTCCTGAAGCAATTATCCGAATACGATCTGCTTTGTCGATACCTATTAGAAAAACGGATCCAGAACTTTTTCTAAGGGGGGCTGACTGACCTAAGGGAGCCCGCTCCAGTCATGCTTCAGTGATTCCCTATATAATCAACCAAATTTTTCCCACGAAAAGGGGGGGGGCAGCGAAAGCGAAAGTTGTTAGCAAAGCTGCATTTCAGGTTACAATACACCATTAGATTGTATGAGCGCAGCCATTTTATGAGCATAACATAGTATTCAGAATTAAGAGTATAACTAATCCTGATTGGTTAATAAGTGCGCCCGTAATTTTTTATTATTAGAGACTTCGTGCTTTCTGCATGATATGATAGTTCAAACAAAATATTTTCCTCAGCCCTAACAGAAATGAGACGTCTTTTCAACGCTAGGACGAGACACGTATTTTTAGGTGCAAAATTGATAGACATGGGAGATAAGTACAAAATACGCTAAGAAAAGCAACGCAAACCTATATTTTTTGGACCAAAAAATACTGTCCGAATAACTTTTCTGTAATTCTAGCAAAATTTCGTTAAAAAAATCAACTTTCTAAAGTCTGTATCTCAAAAAAGGCTTTCACTGTCGCCTATGGGAAAATTAATTGTTTAATTCAATCTACAAATGTATTAAAATCTGTACTAAATAACGATCTATTTTTAGTATTCTAAAACTTACTACGTTGAAACAGGTGTATGTATCAGGTTGCAGAAAATAGGAAGGGGTTACATAAAGGCCTTAGGGAACAAAACTCGTAATTCACTGGTCCATTCATAATTTATCTGTAATCCGACGATCGTATAAAATTATCAAATTATGATCATATATATATATGGACGTAAACACACCAAATATATTTACCTAGAAGAACCACTTAACTGGATTTTTTAAGCAGATGACAGAAAGATGTAAAATATTGGCCATGTAAATTAAGACAGTAATTTGGGAACCCTTTATCAAATTTGTGTGTACTGCATTACTATATGATTAAATGAAAGTCTTTAAGATAATAAAATGGTTGAATACTTTCTGTTATAGATAATGCATATTTTAAGGTCTTTCTTTGAACAATCCTGACACCCCGAGGTGTGTTCTACGACAAGAAAAACCTTAAAATATGCATTATCTGACTTATATACCGTCAGAAAATATTAATTTTATAAAGTTTTGTAAAATTTAGTATCCTATTTTACCGACAACACTAAAGTGGGATATTCCTTTCTAATGCGTTCAGGTTTTAAATACGCCCTGCGGCTCATTTAGAATGTGAAATAACTCACTAAATAATAATTTAGATATAAACCTTTTAAAAATTATTATCCATACACAATAAAAATATTACTGTAACTGCATGAAGTAAGACACAAAGGTATTGTTACCATCCGATAACGGTGTATGACAAATACAAGACACATTGTAATTGTAAGTCATTTATTGTACCACATACAAATGTAGCTTATGGAAAAGGGGGAGGGGTATGGTTTTTTTTCTATTTGTTATGTCATTTCTATCGCGGAAAAGTGGTTATTTTTTTTATCAATTTTATTTGAATCGAATGAGATTGTCTTTTGAATAGCAATACATTTTATTAAAAGATAATCTGGATATAATTATATACCCTCCGCACCTGACCCTTTCGTGAGTTACGTTAATGTTATTCAATAGAATATAAGATTATCTTATTAGTTGATCATTTCATAGAGTAAAAGGTATACGTAAATTTTAAAAAGTTAAGAACTGACACGAAGACGAATATAAATACATGTAGGTCACAGTATGATTTTCTATTCAGTGTGTATCGTTCTGAACATGCATGAAATATTTGCCACTGAACGTTATGCAAGCAACCAAAAATCAGTCAACCTTTTCAGTTTGACTCAATAAGATTTTCAAAATCTTACACACGAATATGTTAAATCTGGATTTGTTTTATGAAAGTCTACATTAAAATTCATCTGACATATATGATAATGTTTCTTTATTGTAGCCATAAATTAACAAAACTTCACGTTATTTGTTTCTAAAATTAAAATACGGGACTACAATGACGGTTTCTTTTACACCTTTCATCGATTGAACTTTAAAAAATAAATTTCCAAATAGGCAACAAAAAACTATTAGACGAATAAAGTTTTGAAGTAAATCATAGATTGGATGTTTATCAAGGAAAATAATGACCTCACACAGGTCATTATTTTATGCCTTGGAGCATATATCATTAAAACATGGTATCGTCCGGGTTGATTCTGAAAAAGAATGACCTGTCGTTCTGAAAGAAAATAACTCCATATAGGTATATAAACAAATCTAACCATCTGGTAGGCAAAGGTAAACAACTCTAGCATGTACTGAAAACGAAACTAACTGTTTTTATGGCCCCGCAACGAAGTTGTCGGTGCCATATAGTTTTACCCAAGTCCGAAATTCCGAAATTCCGAAATTCCGTCATTCCGTTATTCCACAACAAGCCATTATACGGAGTTTTTTTCTAAACGCCTTCAGATATTGGGCTGAATTTTAGTTTGTGAGTTAACCATTATGAGTTACAGATCAAGTTTAAGTTTTGTTCCGCTCCACTAATTTTTGCTGCAATTACGGGCTTTGGACTTCGATAAATTGTTGAAAATGACAGTTATACGGAGTTTTTTCTTAACGCCTTCAGATATTGAGCTGATTTTTGATTTGTGAGTTAACCATGATGAGTTACAGATCAAGTTTAAGTTTTGTTCCTCTCCATTAATTTTTGCCAAAATTAAGGGTTTACAACTTTGAAAATTGTTGAAAATCACAGTTATACGGACTTTTTTTTCTAAACGCTTTCAGATATTGGGCTGATTTTTGGTATGTGAGGTAACCATGATGAGATACAGGTCTAGTTTAAGTTTTGTTACGCTTAGCTAATTTTTGCCGAAATTACAGGCTTTGGACTTTGATAAATTGTTGAAAATAACAGTTATACAGACTTTTTTCTAAACGCTTTCAGATATTGGGCTGATTTTTGGTATGTGAGTTACTCATGATGAGTTTCATATCAAGTTTAAGTTTGTTCCTCTCCATTAATTTTTGCCAAAATTAAGGGTTTACAACTTTGAAAATTGTTGAAAATCACAGTTATACAGACTTTCTTTCTATAGGCCTCCACATTTTGAGCTGAGTTTTGTTAACAGTTATACAGAATTATTTTCTATAGGCCTCCACATTTTGAGCTGAGTTTTGTTAACAGTTAATTTATAATTATGAACATATCAATGTGAGACTACCATCATGTTTCTTTCAACTTGTGTTATTGAAATTGCAGATTTTTCAACTTTTTGGGACGGGGCTATTCGTGTCGCTTTGACACATCTAGTTCTTTTCTTTTGCTACCTTTAAAAACTGAGGCCAATATTGCATTTATGTCTTTTATCATGCAGTGAATACAATTTTTTTTTAAATCTCAAAAAATCAATTTTACCTATATGTAAAATTATTGCATATTTTCTACACCTGATTCATCCCTCAGTTTGGGAAAATATGTTCAGTTAATACTGTATTTTTTGTCCAATCACACTGTTCAGATACATTGACTTAAGTACGGTACACAAAGGAGAGGCGTAAGATTTCAAAGGAACACTTAAACTCATAAATCGAAAATAAACTGTCAACGCCAAAGAGCAACCTAAATTCCGGGATGCAAATACTACAGTGCTACCTATACCGGTGTTCAAAAGTCATAACTCGATTAAGAGAAAACAGGTCCGGGTTACAAACTTAAACTGCGGGAAACACATCAACTATAACAGGGAACCAAGGAACATGACCACTGTAGTGAACAAAAGGAAACGCCAACTTACAGAGAAATGAGCTACTAGTATTTGATAACATCTGCCTGTTTCTTGACTTGGTACAGGACATTTTAAGGAAAGATGGTCGATTGATTATGGTTTAATGGCTACCAAAACCTCCAAAATAGTGAGGCGCATAACACTAAGTGTACCGCTTCATATTTGCATTTCTGGAAAGTAACAATTACCAGGAAACCCCATTCACATAATATATTGTGCATTGCATTGCATATGATGTATGTTTGGTATTAATTGACAGTGTGATTTATCTGTACTCAATAATAGCAACAGCAGTATATATACCACTGTTCAAAAGTCATAAACAGGTCCTATCACTTTACAATAACTGTCTGAATCCGACCCTAGTCCGAAAACGAGTAAAAGGTAGACTGGGATTATTTCAAAGTTATACATTAAGTTTTGTTCTGTAACAATATGAACAACAAGAAGTAACAAGGCAAGAAACAGTCGTTTTGATTCTTTCTGCCCTTTCCATTTCTACTGTATCATTTTTAAGTACAATATTGTTCCCTTTTGAAATTGTCAAAAACAAATTACAAAGGCTGCGAAATAAATAGCTGAAACTTTAATGATCTTAAGTTTGACTGTCCCTCTTCGCCCCTCTTTTAAACTTGTAGAACAGTCTATATATCTGGTTCTCTATCCAGTTTTCTTATTGTATAATTTTAAGATTTAAAAAAAACTTGAAAGGAAGACATTTATGATGATTGGAAAGACATAGAATGTTAACATGGTTAATGAGTTTAAAACATGCTGATTGAGTATTCAAAATGATTTACATAATTTATGATTTATTTTGTTCTCTCAACCAAAACTCAAATATTTCTTACCAGAAAGATGAACACAATCACAATTTTTTATAGACTCCTACTGTCTACGAACTCACATTTTTTATGTATGTCATTAAAACTAGTAGATACGATAAGTATAATATATATATTAAAGTTGTTATTTGCTTTAAGTAACAGCAAGTGCTCTTTGGGTTGTTCTAAGTGTGCTTTTTTTAAGGGGATATATTAATACCCTGCCACTGTCACGTCCGGTATGTGTTTGTATTATATGTCTTTCTTCTCTGCATCGAGCCGATGAATGACACCTTTCAGGCGATTATTATCATTTGTTTTATGTAGTACTGTTACATCATTAGCACAGGTTAAGGCTAGGGGAGGGGGTAGGCACCAACAAACTAGTTGAACCCGGCCATATTATATATATGCGTCTGTACCAAGTCAAAATCCTGTAATTGAGTGGTCGTTAATTAGTCTTTTTGTTTGGTTTGTTTTACATTTGTACTTTCGCGGTTATGCGGTATGGGATCAGCTCATTGTTCAATGCTGTACTGTGACATATAGCTTCTTTGGCATATGGTTGCTGGTGGAGATTGACCATTGACAATATTACTACATATTCTATTTTTATATTTAATCTTTGGTGAATTCTTTAAGGGATTTTGAATGATCTTTGTGACAAGAAATAGAAGACGCGTCAGTTTGACTTACAAAACATGATGGAACAGAAATTCACAAAACCAGATTTCACCACAAACCATTTTTTTCAAAATTGCCACCTCAAGCAACCTGAACAAAAAACAATATTGCGAAAGAAGCTTTTAAATGTTGTATAACAAATATAACAAGCTTTATTTGATAATACTAAGGTTACTAGTATCTAAAATAATTCATATACGATATCAAAAGAAAATAAACTGAAACCTTTTTAATAAATAAACATAACAAAACTACAATAAAAGACATTGCAAAAAAATTAATATCAATATATAGGTAGTATCAATGGTATAAAAATTAGAGCCGATCAATGCCTAACGTATAATGCCCTTTACCTTAGATAAGTAAGTATTTTAAGCGTATCTCAGTGTTTCTATTATAATGTAAGAAATGTACCACTTCACAATTCTTCACAATTTCTCCCAAATAATTATTAAATTCGTAAGAGCAAGATCAATACATACACAGAACAAAATTTGATTTAATTTCTACACTCAATTGACAAAATTTATACATGGAGTGAACACACTTAACAAAATCATTATAGTCACTGAACAAAATTCCTACACACACTTAACAAGATGCGTCCACTCACCTAACAATATCCCTAAACCCAATAAGAAAAAAATCAACACGGTATACACTCACTTAACATAATGTCGGCACTCACTTAAATCGGTCTCTCTGGTCATTTATCAAGATCCATACATTCACTAGATTAGATCCATACACTGACTTCACAATCTAACAGTCGTTAAAAAAAATTCGAAGCAAAGGAAAAATGCATGCTTTTAATGCTGTGCTACGCCACCGAGTCAACATTATAAGGGTTAGTTGACTGATTAATTAAACCTTTGAAAGTGGGTGAGTCGAACAAATTCATATGACAATCTTCTTGAATGTTAAAAGTCAATTATTTTTCTATAACGATACAGTTTATTTGATAGGTGAAAAATAATAAACAAATACCACGGTCACTTAGAACGAAATTCAGAAAGGACTGTAGCAAACGCCTTTGCCTTTAATTCTTCTGCTGCCTTTTTCTTCTCTTTCTGTGAGCGAAAGTTTGTTGTTAAATATCTAGAGCCCTGTGCCATGAGGTCGTCTATGCTATCATGCTCCTGTGAGGTATTGGGTCTAACAAATGGAATATCTGTTTCCTCCTTAATAACCATATATAACGTATCCACAATAGCTTTTGTAAGTTTAGAACCTTTGCTGGTTTCCACTTTCTGTAAATCTGTCATCATGCTAATTATATTGTCAGCTGTTTTTTTATTTGAAGGATCATTTCTTCTTTTCTTCATTTCTTCCATTTCTTTTAAAGATATCTCTTCTTCTTGTTTTGACCTTTCGCATTCTTTATTCGTATCGAAATACACTTGGAGAGCCGCTTCTGGATCTTCAATAATTTCTTTAATATTCTGTCGGATTTCATTGGCTTCTTTCTCAGTAATATGAGCTATTAAATTGCTCTCTAGGAAATAGTGCTTGAGATACCTTTTCTCCAAGCACTCTATCATGTAGGACAACACACTTTCAAGGGCTAATAATATTGTTGAATGGCGGTCAAAGAAAGCAGGATCGATTTGTCCACATTGGTAGTAAAATGCAGTTTTCCAGTGAAAAGTGGTAAGAACTGACGAATAACGTTTAAGGTAACCTTTTTGGAGGGCTTTTAAAAGTAGAACACATAGTCTTTGGTCAGAACTAAGACTAGAGGCTAAGATAAGTTCCGCCTGATTGAAGCCTAGACAAAAATCGATATCAGCAGAAGGGTTGACAATTGCCGGTTTAGCTACAACGTACACCTCCGACTGACATATCCGTTCGACTGTTTCTGAGCTTGGCCACAATACGTTGTTGCTAGTCAGTATCCGAACTCTCCATTCTTCAAGACATTTCAGTTTTCCCTCAAGAGGAAATGCCGCAATAAAATCTTTGCTTGACTTGTAGTTGAATTTAACTCGGAATACGTTTTTGCCGGACGAATCTTCAATGTAATGTCTGTCGTTTTCCCCTATACTCTGTTTGCTATTTTTCGGTTGAGCAGATGTCGATTTGGCGATTGCAGAATCAGAGGTGGCTGCTTCGATCAACCCACCAAATGTTTGACCTATCGCGGTACTAGAATCGTCGTTTGGATATGTTTCAGCAAGAATACCAAGTATGTTGGTAAGGAGAGATATCATACTGGGAGATAAATCACTTGAGGTCATTACCGATTGAAAATAATTGTTCGTCGCCCTCATGTCTGTTTCCGGTTGTCTCATGTATAAATTATCGGCATCTTTATCAACCAACTGGAAGCCAACGTAGTGTTCCTTACACATGCCAGGTTTAGCCTCACGGTTGAAGTCAACATCATGAGAATGGTTACCCGAAGAATCAAATGGCATTGTAAAGACCTGAAACAGACCCCTCATTATTTTAAAGGCTTCACCGTCAACTTCCTTTAGAATACGACTGTTCAGATATTTCCCGTCTACCAAACTGTGAGAAAATGAATGTTGAATTTTGTCACCTCTGATGTACAAAACAAGGTAGATCCTCTCTGTGTTCCAAAGCGTCTACGGGTATTGATATTCCTGATATGATTAGATAATCGAAGTCTCCTTCATTTATGTTTGACCGCAGTCTGGTTCCTTCAACCGTGCTTCCCGCCACCATACACCGCTCTTTCCCGAAATGAGAGGCAAATTTAGTAATGTATCTGCAGTATCGGAACTGTCTCGCATCGTTTGTCACTTGTTTGCAGTGTTCTTCTAACGTTTTGTAGAAGTACTGCAGCTTTCTCTGGAGGTACACATAGGCACTCTGCATATTTCTCTATAACAAAAAAAGAGATATATATCTTTCAATTGTAAGAAAATATTACAAGGGTAAGAAATATAGGCAATAGTAGTATACCGCTGATCGAAATTTATAGATCGATTGTGAAAAAACAAATCTGGGTTACAAACTAAAGGAAACGTATCAAATATAAGAGAACTACGACACAACAGAAACACAACACAAAAATTTAACACACACAAAAGCGAACTATACTGTAACAATGGACATTTTCCTGACTTGGTACAGGACATTTTATGAAAAAATGGTGGGTTGAACCTGGTTTTGTGGCATGCTAACCCTCCCGCTTTAATGGTAATGTTAATTATAACATTAAAAAAATAACATTACACGTCAGGGCTACAATAAATAAATGGGAGAAAATATAGGGCAGAGAAGCACACGAATAATAGCCATCAAAAGGTACCAGTTTAAAAAAAAATATATACGCCAGACGTGTTGTACGTCTACACGAAGCTATGCTCAGATAAAAAAAATTGGAAACCAAACAAGTACAAAGTTGAAGATCGTCGAGGACCAAAAATTCCAAACAGTTGTGACCAATACAGCCAGGATTATCCGCCTGGGACAAAAACATCATTATTACCAAGAATTATGCACAGTTTTACAAACAGTAAATCTTATAAAATGACTATAAAATAGATATACATGATTAAACTGAAGTTGTGACTAGTTATAGAATAAAAACGAATACATTACAAAATCACAGCCGTGTTAACCAAAGCCATTGCAACGCCCAAAGTGACGTCACATTTGAATTTCTAAAACGTGTTCCGAACATTAAGGAAGAATTTGGATAAAATTCAAGACTAGATTTGTATGACATATCTAACTTATATTGATAACAGTGAAAATTATAATACTAATTAATATCTAATTGTAGTAGTAATTAGATAATTAATTGTATTATCTAGCTTTGTCGGTGTTTCTTGTGATCAAACTGATCAACGGTTTCGGTACTTATACATCTTCGGATTTCAAATGTTTAGTTCTGAGCGTTCCTGATAAAGGTAAATCCAGAAAAACGTCGGACGCATGAAATTACGAAACGGGTTGTTCTCAATTTTTCAATTTGAAATATTCATGATAGAGGTTCTTTTAAGACATAATCAGAAAGTATTTGATTTCGTCCAAGTGATTGATTAATTGTGGGGATGACACCACTTTCAGCACTCATGGCTAAATCATGATGACCAGTTTGTATCCGTAGAAGACCCCGGAATGTCCAGAGAGAACCATCGACTTTCAGTAGGAAAACTGCCAATAGTGAAAGCAAAGACCAATGACAACAGCCAAGAGCGAGGTTCGAAATTATAACCTAAGTGTTAAAATACTTTTGCATACTGCAGATAAACTAAGACCCGTGAGACTAATATATCAAATGAAGAATATCAGGGTTAACATCAATGTGACAGTATCCCAACGACACTTAACACTCTAGAGGTAAACATACCTGATTTTCAGAATCCTCCATTTTTTCTTTAATCGACCCGTGTGGTTAACAGGGGATACAGAAAAACTACAAATAAAAAAAGTTCTCAGCTCTATAATATCGTGTATACGATAAATTGCCAACGATACGAATATTCCGAACTAGCTTCACAAATAATAA
Organism: Mytilus edulis; assembly: GCA_019925275.1. Taxonomy (NCBI): domain Eukaryota; kingdom Metazoa; phylum Mollusca; class Bivalvia; order Mytilida; family Mytilidae; genus Mytilus; species Mytilus edulis. The sequence continues at coordinate 34,083,620 of CM034360.1, forward strand.
ATGAGGGTCTTGTTGAATATTTGGCATTTTCCTGCAAGATGCCAATTATTGTACAAATAACAAGTATACAAATAAATTTTTGCTATATTTGTACTTGTACAAATAAAATCTTCTGTTACTCCACTTCCATGTTGAGCCAGAGGTTATATGAATATTTCTGTTTCATAAGCAGTTCATTTTGGGGTCATCTACGCGGTCCGCGTTTCAACTAAGTCGATTTCTTTGAGAAATTAGAGACAATGATTAAGATTTTAATAAATAAATTACCAAGTATGGTGAGTAATTTCAGGATAAACTCAATATGTGTACATCTTATCATCTTTTACATCCTCGACCATTAGTGTTTACAATTAATGCTACTTTAAGCACCTTTGCCTTAATCGTGACAGTCACATTTTTTTTTGTAAAGGCAGTTTTATTAAACCAAAACCAGAATTGAATCCATCTGTCAGTTAATTAGTTAAATTTGATTGTCAGTTTGTTTTCAATGCAAAGGTCTGTGGTTCTCTCCTTAAAGTCTAACTGTCTCTACCTGAAACGTGACAGCCACGAATAAGGCGAGATTGCTTAAAGAGGCATTAATTATAAACATTAATGGTCGATCATTCAATCAATTAAACTTAAATATTAGAAATGACATAATGCTATTTAACTTCCTTTTTTTCATGGTGGGATAGGGGAGACAAATCGAGCATTCTTTGAAAACAAAACTGACATTCCAATTTTCAAAACTTAAAAACAAATTGAAACGCTCAATTTTAACCAGAATAGTTTTAGATGGTCTTCATAGCATAATATTTTTTCTCTTCTTTTCTTATGAAAGATGCAGTAAATACACACATTCTAGTCTCTATCCATACTTATTTAACGAGTTCTAGTGTTTCTTTTTGAAAATTATATTCATATATTGATTTTATGTAGTCTTAAAATAACATATGACGTTGTCTGCGAAATGCCTCAGAAAATGTAATAATTTCATAATAGTGTGGCCTCGTACACTATTTTAATGTAGGAAATACAACTCTAATGCGAAAGAACACGTACGTTGGACATGCTACTACGTGATCTATAAATTGGCAATCTTTTTAAATAAAACTGAAAGATACATCTGTGTTTATCCTAGCGTGAAACGACAATGGTTGTATTTATCGAACTGGAAGATATGTAAAGGATGATATCTTTTATGAGCGCATTAATTTGATCGCATGGATACGTAAAGAATTTATCATTTGTTGTTGGAAATGTTTTTTCACAAGTTCATCAATAATAAAAAAAATTAAAAAATCAATTATACGCAGGAAGAAGACTTGTGTCTTGATAAACAATGTAAGTTGTATTTTCATTTTGATTTTTTTTTTCTTCAGAAAAAAAGGATTTGTTCAAAGTAATCTAGAATCACACAATTTACCGTATAAAAAAAACATACCCACAAAAGATGAATGATCGGTCTCTTTATACCTTTATAGACTTAAATTAATCCCTCGTTTTAAACTCAATATAGGCAGTCCCGAATACAAAGGTTTCATTATTTATTTGTGCACCATCCTCCTTGACAAATCACAAGTATTGGGAAAACCCACCTTACACGTCACCTGTATTGAAGATGATCTATTTTTAGCCTTTAACTGCTAATAACTTACTATGTAGTAAATAACAAGTACAAATGTAGAGGTCACGAAATAGGTCTATAAATATCAACTCAGAAGACAATAACTACAAATCTATTCTGTAATCCGAATACTGTAATGTTTTACCACAATGAACTTATGGACAAGAGCAAATCATAACAAAATCGGATTCCAATTTAACTATTACACGTATAGATCTAGTTGATTAGACCAGTTAACATTCCAGTTTCCAATATCACAAAAGAGGGGGGATAGGACCTTTATCGGGACTCCGGGATCGGGTGTTTTTAAGCTCGGGATTTCGGGATTGACCCTTTCGGGATCCGGGAATCGTTTTTTTCGGATTTCGGGACATCGGGATTTACTTCATTAAAATTCGGGACCTCGGGAATTCGTTTTTTTAAGTCCGCGATTTCGGGATCAGGACACCCGATCCCGGAGTCCCTATAAAGGTCCTATTCCCCCTCATTGTTAGTTCTAAGCTTCGGTTGTCCCTTTCATTGAAGTCAAAGGATATGAAAATATTTAATTTATGTTCAACTTGCTTGTTTTAAGGAAAGAAGCACTAGTTCAAAAACGTACTATATACAACTATCTAATTTTCTAAAGATATGTTAATCTGATTTTCTAAATATTCTGTCTTACAATTTTAAATATAATTTTCAAATTTATATGTATATATCCTAGTGGTGAATTTTTTTTTTAATTCTAATCAAGAAACATGTTAAAATGAAACTTATGAAATTAGTTTATGTATATTTATCCTGTGTATTGCTTGAATAAATCTATAACATAATAACGATTTTAAAAATTCAGCCCTTTTCTAAATCAATAAAGGTCAAAAGCTTAAGGTGAGATTTACCCCACAAAAATAAATCTGATACTTGAATTAATATAAATGTGTGTACCAATACTTACCAATGGTACACCTTGACAATCGTTATAAATATTTCAGATCAAAAGTTGCTGAACAAGGCGTAATACATGTGTTACATCTTAAAAGCAAAAGTTACTGGAAAATCCACATCAGTTATTGAGATCATTGCATAGTATATATATATATAATATGTTTGGATATATTGTATTATACGATCCATATTGATTTATATGCTCTAAATGGTAATTTTAAAATAAAAACATAGGAATTTGATATTGGTATTCAATCACGTTCACAATGATCTATTTTTATAGTGTTTAGATTTTAAGAATGATGTTATTTAGGATAAACAGGGGGAAAATATAAAAGGTTTACGAGAGATTAAAAAATCAGATTCCAATCAAGATAGAAAATGAAAATTAGAACTCGAAAGTTGTTTGGTACCAGTGGACTTAAACCGTATGAGAGAAAAATAGTCTTAGACATGTTAGATATGAACTTTAATGATTGTTTTCCGACGGTTTGCGCTATACACATGATAAAAATTATTAGATTTTAACTTTGATGAATGGTTTTGCAACGGCATTATTTTTTGTATTATTTTTTAATATACGTAATTGCAATCAATTATAACTGGTTGTACTATGTAGGTCAAAATTGATAGCCGTCAAATAAACACTATATTTTTTAAAGAAAACATCAACAGTAAGACAATGGTATGAATGCCAATGAGACAATTATCCAGAACTGTTCAAATAAGTAGATAAAAGTTGTTGGCTACAATATAGTCTTTAAAAAAAACACATGTCGTATAGTCATCTGCTGAAGGCCCCGACATGATAAGTGTGAAAAAATTCAAACGAGAAAATTAAAAGCCTTAAACATACAATTACGATACACGCAAAACAAATATGACACTAGACCAGTGGTGTAACAGGACAACATAAGAACTAACTGTAAAAAGCAGTTGCAGGAACAAAAACCAACTAAATAAACATAAAACCAATAGACACAAAGGACCGATATGACAGTAATCTCTGCTACTGTAAAAACTAACAAATAAATTAGAATTTAGATTAAAAGTCTTGATCATTAAACATCGTATTGATTAAATGTAAAGACACCATTAACAGTTCCGGAGCACATGAGATCACCCCAAGTCTTTATTTTAGTTGGAGTTGCTTAGTCGTTAGTTTCCTATACTGTTTTGTATGTACTATTGTTGGTCTGTTTGTCAGTTTCTCCTTGTTATACGCCTTTTTTTTTTAAATCTATATATATGTTTTAATTCAGCATAAACCTATAATCACACAAACAAAATTGAGTCCAGAAAAAAATCAGAAAAAAAATGACTATTTTGTTTCCCTCAATGTTTTGAAACTGAAAACTGGAGTTGTAATACAAGACTGGGGCCGTATGCATAAAACATCTTAACTTAAGTATTCCTTAAAATTATATTTCACTAAGAATTTCCTATTAAAAGAAATTTACAAAAATTGTTAAAAAATGACTATAAAGGGCAATAACTCCTTAAGGGGTAAACTGACAATTTTAGTCATGTGACTTATTTGTAGATCTTACTTTGCTAAACATTATTGCTGTTTACAGTTTATCTCTATCTATTATAATATTCAAGATAATAACCCAAAACTGCAAAATTTCCTTAAAATTTCTAATTCTGGGGCAGCAACCCAACAACAGGCTGTCTGTATTGTCTAAAAATTTCAGGGCAGATAGATTTTCACCTGATTAACAATTTATCTCCCGTCAGATTTGCTCTAAATGCTTTGGTTTCAGAGATATAAGCCAAAATCTACATTTCGCCCCTATGTACTATTTTTAGCCATGGCGGCCATCTTGGTTGGTTGGCAGGGTCACACCACACATTTTTAAAACTAGATACCCAAATGATGATTGTGGCGAACTTTGGTTAAATTTGGCCCAGTAGTTTCTGAGGAGAAGATTTTTTAAAAAAACACTAAAATTTTAGAAAAATGGTTAAAAATTGACTATAAAGAGCAATTACTCCTTAATGGGTCAACTGACAATTTTGGTCATGTTGACTTATTTGTAGATCTTACTTTGCTGAACATTATTGCTGTTTACAGTTTATCTCTATCTATAATAATATTCAAGAAACCAAAACAGTATACAAATCTTCACTTAAAAATAACAATAATTAAAGTCAGATTAAAAGTCTGATTGTAACATGTATTGAAAATGTAAGGCACATACATTCCTGGACCATAAAAAAGTTTTATTTTACTGATGCTTAGTCAGTTTCCTATAATGTTTGTTCTATGTGTTTATTGCAATTTTCTTTTACCCTTTTTTTTTTAATCATGCGCATCTTGTTTATTCAGCATAACCCACACACAAATTATTTAAAAAAATAGAAAAAAATGATTGATTGTGACTGAAAACTTGGATTGTAATATTGGGCCATGATAAATCTTCTAAGTAAAAATTTATTTAAAGAATTCTAAAATTTAAAAAAATTTGGGTTAAAAATTGACTATAAAGGCAATTACTCCTTAATGGGGTCAACTGACAATTTTAGTCATGTGACTTATTTGTAGATCTTACTTTGCTAAACATTATTGCTGTTTACAGTTTATCTCTATCTATATAATATTCAAGATAATAACCAAAACTGCTAAAATTTCCTTAAAATTTCTAATTTAGGGCAGCAACCAACGACAGGTTGTCTGTATTGTCTAAAAATTTCAGGGCAGATAGATCTTGACCTGATTAACAATTTCACTCCCGTCAGATTTGCTCTAAATGCTTTGGTTTAGAGTATAAGCCAAAATCTACATTTTGCCCCTATGTACTATTTTTAGCCATGGCGGCCATCTTGGTTGGTTGGCAGGGTCACACCACACATTTTTAAACAGATACCAATGATGATTGGGGCCCAACTTGGTTAAATTTGGCCCAGTAGTTTCTGAGGAGAAGATTTTTTAAAAAAACTAAAATTTTAGAAAAATGGTTAAAAATTGACTATAAAGAGCAATTACTCCTTAATGGGTCAACTGACAATTTTGGTCATGTTGGCTTATTTGTAGATCTTACTTTGCTGAACATTATTGCTGTTTACAGTTTATCTCTATCTATAATAATATTCAAGATAATAACCAAAAACAGTAAAATTTCCTTAAAATTACCAATTTAAGGGCAGCAACCAAACGACGGGTTGTCCGATTTATCTGAAAATTTCAGGGCAGATACATCTTGACCTAATAGATTATTTCACCCCTGTCAGATTTGCTCTAAATGCTTTGGTTTTAGAGTTATAAGCCAAAATCTACATTTTACCCCTATGTTCTATTTGTAGCCATGGCGGCCATCTTGGTTGGTTGGCAGGGTCACGCCACACATTTTTAAACAAGATACCAATTGATGATTGTGGCCAAGTTTGGATTAATTTGGCCCAGTAGTTTCTGAGGAGAAGATTTTTTTAAAAGATTACTAAGATTTACGAAAAATTGTTAAAAATTGACTATAAAGGGCAATTACTCTTTAATGGGTCAACTGACAATTTTGGTCATGTGACTTATTTGTAAATCTTACTTTGCTGAACATTATTGCTGTTTACAGTTTATCTCTATCTATAATGATATTCAAGATAATAACCAAACACAGTAAAATTTCCTTAAAATTACCAATTTAGGGGCAGCAACCAAACAACGTGTTGTCCGATTCATCTGAAAATTTCAGGGCAGACAGATCTTGACCTGATAAACAATTTTACTGCGTGTCAGATTTGCTCTAAATGCTTTGGTTTTTGAGTTATAAGCCAACAACTGCATTTTACCCCTATGTTCTATTTTTAGCCATGGCGGCCATCTTGGTTGGTTGGCCGGGTCACCGGACACATTTTTTAAACTAGATACCCCAATGATGATTGTGGCCAAGTTTGGTTAAATTTGGCCCAGTAGTTTCAGAGGAGAAGATTTTTGTAAAAGTTAACAACGACGACGGGACGCAAACGAGATGGGAAAAGCTCACTTGGCCCTTCGGTCCAGGTGAGCTAAAAAAAACGTGCACGTACAGAGTAAACAAACGAAAATAGTACCATGAATTACATGTGTGATAAACTTGAGTACTTTTCGGTATTTAACAACGAGATTGGGAAATAGTATATATAACTACTCACTGTTATCTCTTGATTTGTTGATTATACGTGATTTGAAAATCACGATGATCGTTAATATTTACTTATTATTTAGCAATAAATAAACGAATAATTAGTATTTTATTACTGATATACATATTGATCAATCAAATTGTAGGTAACATATTAATGTTCTACCAAAAAACGCAAACTTTCGACTGATTTTTAACTATTTTTGAAAAGTTAAGGTAGCTCTATATGTACCTTAGACTTAAGTGTTATCTTAGGCGTTTCCTTAGTATAAGGAGTTTATGCATACCACTTAAGTTTGTGGGCGTGACTAAAAACAACTAAGATTTTACTTATGAAATACTTAGTTTTAGATTATTTATGCATACCACTTAGATAAAAAGGGCGGAGTTTCCTTAACTTAAGTGTTTACTAAGGAAAATCTTTACTTAGGTAGCTTTATGCATACGGGCCCTGGTACCTTGAGCATTTTGTAAAAAAGGAGGAGGTTTTTTTACATGTCCCGCTGTATCTCAAAAACAGTATATGGTTATTGCTTAAAACTTTCTCAGAAGCCGGGCCCCTCTTTCGTGGGAAAAATTTGGTTGATTATATAGGGAATCATTGAAGCATGACTGAAACGCCCCCTTAGTCAGTCAGCGGCCCCCCTATGATTATTGCATTAAACTTCCACACCAGAGGTCGGGCGTATCATGCGCCCTCAGTTTTTCAGTTTATTTTTCCGATTTTTCAATTTAATATTCCTCTGTTATCTTCCGTCCCTCTCTTAGAGAACTCTAGCAATAACTACAATTTGTACATCGGTGGATTGTTCAAGGAATATTGTATGTCCTAAATATGACTGTCAATTTTAGTGACATTTCCTATCATGATTTTCTTGATAGAGAATTGCGGCTCACGTGGAAGCTATTAAACAAGAGTTCCAAAAGGGGAAGTTGAAATCCTCCCATCGTAAATTTTACGGACGCCACCATGAGTTGGTTGGCCGTTATGGAATAACTGCTTCACTGATGATTTCGGATATATTCCTTACGTCGTAGCTATAATCCCTTCCCTTTCATGAATATGACCTACAATGTACCGAATAAGACTATTTACCGGAATTTGTTATAACATGAGCAACACGACGGATGCCACATGTGGAGCAGGATCTGCTTACCTTCCAGAGCACTTGAGATCACCCCCAGATTTTGTCGGGGTTCGTTTTGCTTATTCCTTAGTTTTCTATGTTATGTCATGTGTACTATTGTTTGTCTGTTTGTCTTTTGTTTTTATTTTTAGCATGGCGTTGTCTGTTTATTTTCGATTTATCAGTTTAACCGTCCCTCTGGTATCTTTCGTCACTCTTTTAAATTTCCCATCACTTATCGCGATGAGAAGCCCTCATCGGAAAAATCAAATTAAAACTATCATTCATCGATGAGCAAACTTTTGAATATGGCAGGAATGTTCATGAATTTTTTATGATGATACTGTTCAAAAGTCATAAACAGGTCTATCATTACATAACTGTTGAATCCGACCTCGTCCGAAACGAGTAAAAGTAGTTGAGATTATTTCAAAGTTAAACATTGATTTTTCTGTATATTATGTCAACATTGAACTATACCGTATATTGTGAAGTGAAGTGACTTACAACTACCACAATTAGTATGTCTTAAACCAAAAGAAAATACGATAACTGAAATATAATTTGAAATAGAAAATTCCACGCAACTTATAATGATTTTGGACAAAGACGATGCTAAACGTGACGTCATCAAATGAAAACTTAAACTGAGTTATTTACGTACATTAAGTTCAATTCGATTAAATTTACATTAAACGGCGAATTCGAGTAGGAGTTGTTTTATTTACGAATTATATAGAATAATGAACATTTGTTTAATTCAACAATTCAAAAATGGCGGGTCTCCTTAATACGCCGGGTCAACTGTGGAATTTGACGGAAATTTAGCAATGAAAAAAATTGTACATTCAAATTGCATTGAATTTATTATTTTGCTCTATAGAACAGTCTATATATCTGGTTCTCTGATCAAGCTTTATTATTGTACAATTTTATTATTACGTTAAACTTGTAGGATGAAATTAATGATGATTGGATGAATTAGATATTATGAATTATGCATTGATTATATGAATATCAAAATGAATTTCATAATTCATAATTTCGTTCCTCTAACCATGCGAACATGGAATGGATTTTAGGTGTTGTCAATCTTATTTAATTAATAATATTGTCCCTTATTATAATTTACTATCTTTTTCACTTGACTGTATTTATCATGTTTATATCTAAAGACAACTTTATCATAACTTTTTTTGTATAATATTATGATTATTCATGGCATTTATTCAATTGATGTATCATTCTCTAACTCCTCATATCAAATGCACATGAGGGCTTTTAGCGAGGGTTGTATATGGGTCTGGGTGTCGACATAGAAGATATATATTTTCCATATTTTTAAGCAAGAGAAAAAATAGCTTCACAAATATGTTGATATTCATCAAATCAAAGATTAGAAAAATAAAATGTTCACTTGATTAAAAGTCGTATCAGTAGGTAAAGTTTGTGAAAGTTTCAAAGTTACATATATAATTAGAATTGCAATTACGACTTAAATGTTACTAATAAATGCTAAGAGATCATTGTATCATTCGTGCGTCAATTTATATTCTTATGAGTAATTACGACTTTGTGATTCCTTTGTTACTTTTCCTACGCATTCTATTTATTTTATGGTTCAATTGTTTACAATAGTCTGATTGACATTTACGAAGTTAATCGGGCAATTAATGGATTCGAAGGCCTTATTATATGTCCATGCTTTAACTAACCTGTAATATCGGCTTTTGGACCAGAAAACGAACTTATCATAACAATTTTTGTATATATACGTTGTTATTTGCTTTGAACTAGCTGTAAGTAACAGTAAGTACTCTTTGATGCTTTGTTGAGGGAATATCGTAATACCCTGCCACGTCCGGTATGTGTTTTTATTATACGTCTTTCTGCTTTGCGTCGATCTGATGAATAAATCCTTTCATGTGATTGTTATCATTTGTTTAATGTTGTACTGTTACACCATTATCACAGGTTAAGGTTTGGGTGGGGAGGGGTAGGCGCCAACAAACTAGTTGAACCCCGACACATTATATATATGTTTGTCCCAGGTCATAATCCTGTAAATAATGGCAACAGTAGTATACCGCTGTTCAAAACTCATAAATCCAAAGAAAAAAAAACAAAATCGGGGTAACAAACTGAAACTGAGGGAAACGCATTAAATATAGAGAAGAACAACGAACAACATTAAAAGGTAACACACACAGAAACGGACTAAGGATTAGAAAAAATCCTTTGAGAATAACAAAGTATAACATTAAAACCAAATACATGAATTTGTGATAGATAAGTACCGTGACACGTCTTATAGTAATGTGAATTCACACTCAAAAATAAGAGAGAAAACAAACGACCATACAGAAACACAACGTTAAAATGTAACACACACAGAAACGAACTATACTATAACAATGGCCATTTTCCTGACTTAGTACAGGACATTTTTAAAGGAAAAAATGGTGGGTTGAACCTGGTTTTGTGGCATGCCAAACCTCCCTCTTTTATGGCCATGTGAAATATAACATTAAAATGACAACACAACATTACAGGACTACAATATAAATGAATAGGAGAACACAATTGACACAGAAACACACGAATATTAGCTAACCAAAGGCAACAGGTTTAAAATTTTAATACGCCAGAAGTGCATTTTGTCCACACAAGACTACTAGTGACACCCAGATACAGAAGTTTGAGTGGTCGTTAATTAGTTTTTTGTTTGGTTTGTTTTACATTTGCAATTTCGGGTTTATGTGGTATGGGTTCAGCTCATTGTTAAATGCTTTACCTGGACATATAGCTTCTTTTGCATATAGTTCCTGGTGGAGATTGATCATTGACAATCTTACTATATCCTCTATTTTTTTTCATATTTAACCTTTGGTTCATTCTTTGGGGATTTTGGAATGATCTTTGAGACTTGGAAAAGAAGACGCATCATTTTGGCTGACAAAACATGATGGAAAAGAAATCCACAAAAACAGTATTTCACCACAAACCTTTTTTTTGTTCACATTGCCACGTCAGGCCAACCAAAAAAAAACAAAATATCGCAAATAATATTTTATATGTAGTATAACAAATATAAAAAGCTTGATATGACAATATAAAGATATGATTATCTAAATTAATTCACATCCGATTCAATAGAAAAATAAACTGGAATCTTTTAACAAAAAAACATAAAAAGCTACAATAAAGACAATGCAAATAGTTTAATATCACTATATAGGTAATATCAAAGGTATACATATAAATGAGGGCCGATCATTGCCTTACTTAAACTGCAATATGCCCTAGATGAAATGGTAAATTAAGCGTACCCCAGTGTTTTTATATTGTAAGAAGTGTACCTTTGAAAATCCTTACAATATCTTATACATAATTATTTAACAATTTCTAACAAGATCGATAAAATTAACTAACAAAGGTTCTACTCATTTGACAAGATTCATACACGGAGTGCACATAATTAACAAAATCCTTAGAGTCACTGAACAAAATCCCTACACTCACTTAACAAGATCCGTACAATCACCTAACAATATCCCTACACACAATAAGAAATATTTAACATGGTGTACACTCACTTAACATAATTTCATCACTCAATAAACTAGATCTTTTTGGTTATTTATCAAGATCCGTATATTCACTTAATTAGATCCATACACTGACTTCACAATCTTACACTCGTTTTACCAAATCAGAAACCAAGGAAAAATTCATGCTTGTAATGCTGCGCTTCATCACTGAGTCAACAATATGAAGGTTAATTGACTGATTAATTTAAAATTACAAAGAGGTTGAGTCAAAATAATAAATATTACTAACTCCTTGAACGCTTATCATCAATTAATTTTATAAAACGGTACATAGATATAGGAAGATGTGGTGTGAGTGCCAATGAGACAACTCTCCATCCAAATAACAATTTATAAAAGTAAACCATTATAGGTCAATGTACGGCCTTTAACACGGAGCCTTGGCTCACATCCAACAACAGCTATAAAGAACCCCGAAATTACTAGTGTAAAACCATTTAAAAGGAAAAACCAACGGTATAGTCCATATAAAAAACGAGAAACATTGAATAGCCGAAAAAGTTCTAAAATAAATCACGGTCATTTAGAACTAAAATCAGAAAGGACTGTAGCAATAGCCTTTGTCGTTAATTCTTTCAATGCCTTTTCCTTCTCATTTTGAGATTGAAAGTTAGTTGTTAAATATTTAGAGCCATGTGCCATAAGATTGTCCAAGCTATAGTGCTCCTGTGGGGTATTAGGTCTAACAAATGGAATATCTGTTTCCTCCTCAATAACCATATATAAAGTATCCACAATAGCTTGTGTGAGTTTAGAATCTTTGGTTTCCACCCTCTGTAATTCTGTCAACATGCTAATTATATTTTCAGCTGGTTTTTTATTTGAAGGATCATTTCTTCGTTTCTTTATTTCTTCCATTTCTTTTAAAGATATCTCTTCTTCTTGTTTTGACCCTTCGCATTCTTTATTCATATCGAAATACACTTGGAGAGCCGCTTCTCGATCGGCAATAATTTCTTTGATCTTCTGTCGGATTTCATTGGCTTCTGTCTCAGTAATATGGGCTATTAGATTGCTCTCTAGGAAATAGTGCTTGAGATATCTTTTGTCTAAGCACTCTATCATGTAGGACAAAACACTTTCAAGGGCTATCAGCATTGTAGAATGACGATCAAAGAGAGCAGGATCGATTTGTCCACACTGGTGGTAAAAGGCAGTTTTCCAGTGAAAAGTGGTAAGTACTGACGAATAATGTTTAAGGTAACCTTTCTGGAGGGCTTTTAAAAGTAGGACACATAGTGTTTGGTCAGAACTAAGACTAGAAGCTAAGATAAGTTCCGCCTGATTGAAGCCGAGACAAAAATCGATATTGGCATAAGGGTTGACAATTGCCGGCTTAGCTACAACGTACACCTCTGACTGACATATCCGTTCGACTGTTTCTGAGCTTGGCCACAATACGTTGTCGCTTGTCAGTATCCGAACTCTCCATTCTTTAAGACATTTGAGCTTTCCCTCAAGAGGAAATGCAGCAATAAAATCTTTGCTTGATTTGTAGTTGAATTTAACTCGGAATACTTTATTGCTGGATGAATCGTCAATGTAATTTCTGTCATTTTCCCCTATACTCTGTTTGCTTCTTTTTGGTTGAAAAGAAGTTGATCTAGCGATCGCAGAATCAGACATGGCTGCTTCGATCAACCCACCAAATGTTTGACCCATCGCAGTACTAGAATCGTCGTTTGGTTCTGTTTCAGCAAGAATACCAAGTATGTTGGTAAGAAGAGATTTCATCCTGGGAGATAAATCACTTGAGTCCATTACCGAATGAAAATAATTGTTCGTAGCCTCCATGTCTGTGTCCAGTTGTCTCATGTATAAATTATCGGCATCTTTATCAACCAACTGGAAGCCAACGTAGTGATCCTTACATATACCAGGTTTAGCCTCACGGTTGAAGTCAACATCGTGAGAATGTTTACCCTTAGAATCAAATGGCATAGTACAGACCTGGAACAGACCCTTCATTATTTTAAAAGCTTCACCATCAATTTCTTTTAGAATACGGCTTTGCAGGTATTTCCCGTCTACCAAACTGTGAGAAAATGAATGTTGAATTTTATCACCTCTGACGTGAACAAAACAAGGTAGGTCCTCTCTGTGTTCCAAAGCGTCTACGGGTATGGATATTCCTGATATGATCAGATAATCAAAGTCTCCTTCGTTTATGCTTGACCGCAGTCTGGTTCCTTCAGCTGTGCTTCCCGCCACCATACAACACTCTTTCCCG
>CM034360.1:34097341-34144591 GCA_019925275.1 Mytilus edulis
TCTCTCCTGGAAGTCTAACTGTCTCTACCTGAAACGTGACAGCCACGAATAAGGCGAGATTGCTTAAAGTGCATTAGTAATAGACATTAATGGTCGATCATTCAATCAATTAAACTTAAATATTAGAAATAACATAATGATATTTAACTTCCTATTTTTTCATGATGGGATAAGGGAGACAAATCGAGCATTCTTTGAAACAAAACTGACATTTCCAATTTTCAAAACTTAAAAACAAATTGAACACTCAATTTTAACTATATAGTTTTAGATGGTCTTCATAGCATAATATTTTTTCTCTTCTTTTCTTCTTTTCTTATGAAAGATGCAGTAAATACACACATTCTGGTCTCTATCCATACTTATTTAACGAGTTCTAGTTTTTCTTTTTAAAAATTATATTCATATATTGATTTTATGTAGTCTTAAAATAACATATGACGTTGTCTGCGAAATGCCTCAGAAAATGTAATAATTTCATAATAGTGTGGCCTCGTTCACTATTTTAATGTAGGAAATACAACTCTAATGCGAAAGTACACGTACGTTGGACAGGCTACTACGTGATCTATAAATTGTCAATCTTTTTAAATAAAACTTAAAGATACATCTGTGTTTATCCTAGCGTAAAACGAAAATGGTTATATTTATCGAACTGGAAGTATGTAAAGGATGATATCTTTTATGAGCGCATTAATTTGCTCGCATGGATACGTAAAGAATTTATTATTTGTTGTTGGAAATGTTTTTCTCTCAAGTTCATCAATAATAAAATTGAAAAAAAAATCAATTATACGCAGGAACAAGACTTTTGTCTTGATAAACAATGTTGCATTTTCATTTTCATTTTATTTTTTCTTCAGAAAAAAAAGGATTTGTTTAAAGTAATCTAGAATCACACAATTTACACAAAAAAAACAAACATACCCACAAAAGATGAATGATCGGTCCCCTTTATACCTTTACAGTCTTAAATTAATCCCTCGCTTTAAACTCAATATAGGCAGTCCCGAATACAAAGGTGTCATTATTTATTTGTGCACCATACTCCTTGACAAATTAAAGGTATTTGGAAAAACCACCTTATTGAAGATGATCTATTTTTAGCCTTTAACTGCTAATAACATACTACGTAGTAAATAACAAGTACAAATGTACTGAGGTCACAAAATAGGTCTATAAATATCAACTCAGAAGACAATAACTACAAATCTATTCTGTAATCCGAATACTGTAATGTTTTAACACAATGAACTTATGGACAAAAACAAATCATAACAAAATCGGATTCCAACGTTTCCAATATCACAAAATAAGGTTGATATATTTACAAAAAAAAATCATCTAGTAGCTTTGGTAGCAAAACCAGTAATACTTACTATATAAACTGGTCTCCTTTTTTGTTTGGTCAAAAAAAATCGCTTGTTTATTGTTAGTTCTACGCTTCGGTTGTCCCTTTCATTGAAGTCAAAGGATAAGAAAATATTTAATTTATGTTCAACTTGCTTCTTTTAAGGAAAGAAGCACTAGCTGTTCAAAAACGAAAGTAAACGTACTATATACAACTATCTAATTTTTCTATAGATATTAATCTGATTTTCTAAAAATTCTATCTTACAATTTTAAATATAATTTTCAAATTTATATGTATAAATTATATCCTAGTGGTGAATTATTATTTTTTTTTAATTCTAATCAAGAAACGTGTTCAAATGAAACTTATGAAATTAGTTTATGTATATTTATCCTGTGTATCGCTTGAATAAATCTATAACAGAATAACGATTTTAAAAATTCAGCTCTTTTCTAAACCAATAAAGGTCAAAAGCTTAAGATGAGATTTACCCCACAAAAATAAATCTGATACTTAAATTAATATAAATGTGTGTACCAATACTTACCAATAGTACACCTTGACAATCGTTATAAATATTTCAGATCAAAAGTTGCCGAACAAGGCGTGTTACATCTTAAAAGCAAAAGTTACTGGAAAATCCGCTTCAGTAATTGAGATCATTGCATAGTATATATGTTTGGATATATTGTATTATACGATCCATATTGATTTATATGCTCTAAATGGTAATTTTAAAATAAAAACATAGGACTTTGATATTGGTATTCAATCACGTTCACAATGATCTATTTTTATAGTGTTTAGATTTTAAGAATGATGTTATTTAGAATAAATAGGAAAGAAAATATCAAAGGTTTACGAGAGATTAAAAAATCAGATTCCAATCAAGATAGAAAATGAAAATTAGAACTCGAAAGTTGCTTGGTACCAGTGGACTTAAACCGTATGAGAGAAAAATAGTCTTAGATATGAACTTTAATGATTGTTTTTTGACGGTTTGCGCTATAGACATGATAAAAAATATTAGATTTTAACTTTGATGAATGGTTTTGCAACGGCTTTATTTTTGGTATTATTTTTTAGTATACGTAATTGCAATCAATTATAACTGGTTGTACTATGTAAGTCAAAATTGATAGCCGTCAAATAAACACTATATTTTTTAAAAGAAAACATAACAGTAAAACAATGTGGTATGAATGCCAAAGAGACAATTATCCAGAACTGTCCAAATATGTAGATAAAAGTTGTAGGCTACAATATAGTCTTTATTAAAAAAAAAACACATGTCGTATAGTCATCTGCTGAAGGCCCCGACATGATAAGTGTGAAAAAATTCAAACGAGAAAATTAAAAGCTTTAAACATACAATTACGATACACGAAAAACAAATATGACACTAGAGCAGTGGTGTAACAGGACAACATAAGAACTAACTGTAAAACGCAGTTGCAGGAACAAAAACCAACTACATAAACATAAAAACAATAGACACAAAGGACCGATATGACAGTAATCTCTGATACTGTAAAAACTAACAAATAAATTAGAATTTAGATTAAAAGTCTTGATTATTAAACATCGTATTGATTAAATGTAAAGACACAATTAACAGTTCCGGAGCACATGAGATCACCCCAACTCTTTATTTTAGTTCGAGTTGCTTAGTCGTTAGTTTTCTATACTGTTTTGTGTGTACTATTGTTTGTCTGTTTGTCTTTTTCTCCTTGTTATACGCCTGTCAAATTTTGATGGGACGTATCATGGTATATACAAATGTCCGATGTCCGTCCGTCTGTCCGTCTGTCGGGCGTAAACATGTCGCACCGTAACTTGAGAACGACTTATCCAAATTTCATGAAACTTAATACAGTTGTTTCTAATGATGGTCAAATGATCTGTATACTTTTTGGTGAAAATAAAATAAAAACTTTTTGAGTTACGGCACTTTGTAACTAAAACAGGGGTGTGTTTTTTTCACATGTCGCACTGTATCTCATAAACGATTTTTGATTATTGCTTAAAACTTTACACACTTCTTAGTTATATTAATCTTAAGATCTGTATACTTTTTGGTGATGATTCAAAGTTTCATTTTGAGTTATTGAGTATTTTGTAAAAAAAAGGGGAGTTTTTTTTTACATGTCGCGCCGTATCTCAAAAATGATTTATGGTTATTGCTTAAAACTTTACACACTTTTTTGTTATATCAATCTTAAGATCTGTATACTTTTTGGTGATGATTCAAAATTTTGTTTTGAGTTATTGAGGTTGCAGTCTTGTAATTGACTGCTCCATAGGCTTACATGCTAAACAGCTGATCTTTGAAAATAAAACGATAATAGAAAAAAAAAAATTCATGTTCATATCATGTATGTACTAATGTGAAATTGTGATTTAATCGAGAAAAAAAGTGGGTCATGCCACGAAGAATAAAAAGTTACGTAACCCTGAAGTCAAAACATTTTTTTTCTACTTTCTGTTTGCTATTTTTGCTAGGTCTCACCACTTCCAGTAAACATGATATCCTTCCACTTTCCTCGATTGATATTCCCAAAAAGAAGCGAGATTTGTTTTAAATCTATATATATGTTTCAATTCAGCATAAACCTATAATCACACACAAAAAATTGAGTCCAGAAAAAATTCAGAAAAAAAATGACTATTTTGTTTCCCTCAATGTTTTGAAACTGGAAACTGGAGTTGTAATACAAGACTGGTACCTTGAGTATTTTGTAAAAAAGGAGGAGGTTTTTTTTACATGTCGCGCCGTATCTCAAAAACAATTTATGACTATTGCTTAAAACTTTACACACTTCTTTGTTATATTAATCTAAAGATCTGTATACTTTTTGGTTTTAATTCAAAATTTTATTTGAGTGATATTTAGTTTTTTTGAAAAAAAGGGGGGCACGGTGTCACATGTCCCGCTGTATCTAAAAAACAGTATATGGTTATTGCTTAAAACTTTCTCAGAAGCCGGGCCCCCCTTTCGTGGGAAAAATTTGGTTGATTATATAGGGAATCATTGAAGCATGACTGGAACCCCCCCCCTTTTAGGTCAGTCAGCGGCCCCCCTATGATTATTGCATTAAACTTCCACACCAGACGTCGGGCGTATCATGCGCTCATGACGCAGCTGTTTATTATTAAACCATGGCGTTTTCAGTTTATTTCCGATTTTTCAGTTTTAATATCCCTCTGTTATCTTCCGTCCCTCTCTTAGAGAACTCTAGCAATAACTACAATTTGTTCATCGGTGGATTTTTGTAAGGAATATTGTATGTCCTAAATATGACTGTCAATTTTATTGACATTTCTTATCATGATTTTCTTGATAGAGGATAGCGGCTCACGTGGAAGCTATTAAACCAAGAGTTCGAAAAGGGAAAGTTGAAATTCCTCCCTTCGTAAATTTTACGGACGCCACCATGAGTTGGTTGGCCGTTATGGAATAACTGCTTCACAGATGATTTCGGATATATTCCTTACGTCGTAGCTATAATCCCCTTCCCTTTCATGAATGTGACCTATATGTACCGAATAAGACTATTTACCGGATTTTTATAACATGAGCAACACGACGGATGCACATGTGGAGCAGGATCTGCTTACCCTTCCAGAGCACTTGAGATCACCCCCAGATTTTGTCGGTGTTCGTTTTGCTTATTCCTTAGTTTTTCTTTTGTTTTGTCAATGTGTACTTTGTTTGTCTATCATTCATTCGGTGAGCAAACTTGATGAAATATGGCAGGAATTTTCATGATTTTTTTATGATTATTATCAGTCGGTATTATCTTTTATTTCGTTAATTATCCTTGATAATTTATATATATTATTTGCAAGAAATGTCTTACATAAACTGTTGAAGTCGTGTGACGATCTCCAGATGTTTCTACATTCGAATTGTTCAGATCAAATCCAGTATTTTGATTGGTGGATTTCTAAGTATGAAAAGGATATTCGTACAAAAAAAGAAGGAAAAGTGTAATATCAAAAATAGGTATACACAGACAGGCTATTTATTTGTAAAATGACACATACTAAATATACAATGAAATTTCACAAAGCGTTTATAGTAAATTACATTTGTAAAAAAACATAAAATATAAAAAAAAGTTGAATATAAAATAAATTATATATTCGAGAATAGGGATTAAAGTAAACTACAATTACTTCCAAACTATTTAAAACAAAAGGTACCGAAAAGGGAAAACAAAATTGTGATATAAATGATTAGGGTTAATTTAGGTACATATTTGTCAAATTAACCCTTTAGCGAACTGAATTTAAAACGAAATACCACAATAAAGATATTATATCATTGTCAATTGCGGGAAACAATACCCTTTCTATGACATCATCGTTCATTATTAAAATATGAGTACCTTACTGGTTTCATATCTTAACTAGATAAATATATAGTTTACAAAATCATTTCAATATCACAAATTGCAAATAAACAAGGAAAATACAAGAGTATTTAAGTTCGCAAGAGAATACTTGTACTTGCATTCAACAAAAGAAAAGCAAAAAAACAGTGCTATCATTTCAGATTTTGTGCTTCAATTCAAACTCAGTAGTCCAAAATGAAGACAATAACAATAACAGGCTATACATCTAACATATTTTACATACAATTAAACTACAAATAAAAAAGAGAGACCAACTATTTACATTCACTTACAATCATACACGATAGATAAGCGCTTTGAGTGCCATGAGTTCCATCTAAGAGTCATATAAACATAATAAAGGTAAGTCGACCTTTAACTGCAGTAGAGACAGCATCTAGCACGTTTACCATCACTTTAAACCAAAAATTGAACCAAGTGCGGAAAACCCAGCAGCCCTGACCTTAGCTAGGGCCTTCTTCTCTTCCTCTCGCGTGTTATATTTTGTTGCATTAATATCTGCCACCTTCTCTCATGAAGTCCATCGGGTTCTTTGGGGTATCTGTTCGTTTTAATGGAATATCTGTCTCCTCCTCAATTACCATAAATAAGGTATCAAAAATAGCTTTTGTGAGTTTAGAACCGTCACTGGCTTCTTTCTGCAAATCTGACATCATGGTTATTACTTTTGGTATTCTTATTGCAGTATCAAATTTACATTTCTTCAATTCTTCCATTTCTTTATAGAAATCTCTTCTTCTTGTTTTGAACTTTCGCATTCTTTATTCATATCGAAATACACTTTGAGCGCTGCTTCTGGGTCTACTTTAATTTCTTTAATCTTCTCTCGGATTTCTTTGGCTTCTGTTTCAGTTATATGGGCTATTAAATTGCTCTCTATGAAATAATGCTTCAGATATTTTCTCTCCAAGCAATCTATCATGTAGGACAATACATTTTCAAGGGCAATCAATATAGTCGAATAACGATCAAAGAAACCTGGATCAATTTGTTCGCATTTGTGGTAAAAGGCAGTTTTCCAGTGAAAAGTTGTAAGTATTGAAGAGTACTTTTTAAGATAACCTTTCTGAAGAGCTTTAAGAAGCAGGACACACAATCTTTGATCAGAGCTGAGACCAGAAGCTAAGATCATTTCAGCTTGGTTGAACCCGAGGCAAAAGTCAATACCGGTACATGGGTCAACAATTGCCGGCTTGGCTACAACGTACACCTCCGACTGACAGATTTTATCAACATCTTCGGAGCTCGGCCAAAATACTTTGTCGCTATTCAGAATTCTACATTTCCATTCTTCCAGACATTTAAGCTTTCCATCAATAGGGAATGCAGCAATAAAATCTTTGCTTGATTTGTAGTTGAATTTAACCCGGCATACTTTTTCGTTTGATGTATCGTCAGTGGTACGTCTTTCGTTTGCCTCAGTGTCCTGTTTTCTTCTTTTCGGCTGAGAACACTCCGGATCGCCGTCTGAGGCAACTATTAACCCTACAAGGATCTGTCCTATTGTTGTACTAAATATGTCGTTTTGTGTTGTCTCACCAAGCATCTTGAGAAGGTCGGTAAGGCGAGATCTCATACTGGGAGTTAAATCATCACCAACTACCTCGAAGCCAGCATAATGTTCTGTACACATGCCAGGTTTAGCTTCACGGTTGAATTCGGCGTGAAGAGTTTGTCTCCCCTTGGTAACACGTGGTATAGTAAGGACATGGAATAGACCTCTCATTATTTTAAAAGCATCTCTGTCGACCTCCTTTAGAATACGACTGGGCAAGTATTTCCCGTCTACCAAATTGTGAGAAAATGAATGTTGAAATTTGTCACCTCTTATGTGGACAAAACACGGTAGATCCTCTCTATGTTCCAACGCGTCTACGGGTATGGATACTCCTGATATAATCAGGTAATCAAAATCTCCCTCATTTATGTTTGACCGCAGTCTGGTTCCTTCTGTAGTGCTCCCCACCACCATACATTTTTCCTTACCGAAATGAGATGCAAAGTTTGTGATGTATTTGCAGTATCGGCGCTGTCTGACATCGTTCGGAACATCTTTGTTTTGATCCTCTAACGTTTTATAAAAGGACTCTCGCTGTTTCGACAACATATTAGTCTGAAAAGATAAACGGAAAAGTTCGTACATTTTGTGCGCCTTTGTGACGTCTTTATCAGATAGAGGGGATCGCCTGTTTCCCTGCTTTCTAAAAGTTTATCGAGCGTTTTTTTTTTTATCGTCATTATGCAGGATTAGATAGAAATAATATTTGTTCCTTAAGTACTACATCACAATTCCCTAATGATTCAGTTAGAATTATCAATTATAAGAATTTAATTTACATAGCATTATCATTTTTGTTGGTTTTCAGCCACGCTTAACATTGGAACGGAAGTGACGACGCCCATAAACGCACGAATGGTGTTCACTAAAACCAGAGTTTTTGAGCATGCAGTTTTTGACGGAATTGCAACGAACTCAAAAGTTGTCTATTCAAAATACAATACCATCTATCAAAATAGTTTCTTAGCACAATGTAATCAAGAAGGTGGTTTGGTAACCCGAAAGATAAGATTCAACATTTCTTTATTATAGAGGACACGTGTGTACCGCATTACCAAAGAGTTTATAGAAAAGGTTTGAATGCTTTCAACAAGTTAAACCATCTGATATGGAACAACTCATGCATGCAAAGAAAACGAAACTAACTTTCCAATCTTAGATATAACAAAATGAAAGTGAAACACTTATATTGAATGAGAATAATAATATTTCAGCTAGAAGCTATAATAGTTTAAAAACAGGTAGATTTCTGACAAAATTACCATTCTTTTTTTCACTTTGAATTCTTGAAATGTTTTCCTCGTATGTCTTCGGAACACTTCTGATCTCACTGTAGTCAAAAGAAAAGGGAAAAATGAATATTAAAAATTTAAGGATGACGCTTTGGTAGTGCTTTTTTTATTTTGCTATTTCTTTTTGTAAAGACGCAATGATCAAAAACGAAAATATAAATTATGTAGAATATGCGACTATCTGATGTAAAACAAAAATCGTTGATATTATTCATTGTATTCTATAGGTCAGAGGCGAATTAAAAGGGTTTTTCATCCCCCCCCCCTTGTGGGGAAAACAATAATTGATTATATAGGGAATCACTGAGACATGACTAGAGTAGGGCACCTCTTATGCAGTCAGTGCCCCTCCCCACTTTCTTTATGAAAACTGTA
This sequence comes from Mytilus edulis, assembly GCA_019925275.1. NCBI lineage: Eukaryota > Metazoa > Mollusca > Bivalvia > Mytilida > Mytilidae > Mytilus > Mytilus edulis. The sequence continues at coordinate 34,106,339 of CM034360.1, forward strand.
TCCTCCATTTGTAGGTAGAACAGACATGTATAATTATGTGTAGGTGAGTTGGAGTTTGTTTAATCTAATAGGATAAGAATCTTTAATAATCAGCTATTTTCTAAATCAATATATATGCATAAAGGCACAAATGTGATTTAAAAAAAATAGGTTATTATATGACCAAATATATTAACTTTACGTACTTACCCTTATACACCTTCAAACCTGCTGTTTTCAAATCGAAAGCTAATGGCTAAAAGCAATTTACGTTTAGGAGATATCTGGACATATGTCGTATCTTAAAAGCAATATTTGCTGGGAATTCCACTTTCCGTCATTACATGTGAGATATCTTGGGATTCGGATATTGTTTGAACTTATATTTGGTTAAATGCTCTATCATGTAAATAATGATCTATTTTTAGCGTTTTAAAAACCTGAAGATTGACGTTATATTTATATTTAAGTCGCATTATAGGTTACATAAAATGTGAAAGACTTTATTTAAAAAACGTTATAACAGATACATATACATGTATGTATGTGTGTATAATATATATTATTTCATATCGGTTGAGAAGAAGATTCTCTTATTGGAAATAAAGGGGTCACATGTCATTCATTATTCTTCAGTAATAAATTCCATCGGTCATTAACAGAAACTAGAGGCTCTAAAGAGCCTGTGTCGCTCACCTTGGTCTATGTGCATATTAAACAAAGGACACAGATGGATTCATGACAAAATTGTGTTTTGCTGATAGTGATGTGCTTGTAGATCTTACTTTACTGAACATTCTTGGTACTTAGAATTTTCTCTATCTATAACAAACTTGGACCTTTAGATACAGTGAAAAATATTTTGTAAAAATTTACAAAAATTTACCAAATTAGTGAAAATTGTTAAAAATTGAATAAAATGGGCAATAACTCCTTAAGTGGTCAACTGACGATTTTGGTCATGTTGACTTATTTCTAGATCTTATTTAGCTGAACATTATTGCTGTTTACAAGTTATCTCTATCTATAACAATATTCAAGATAATAACCAAAAACAGCAAAATTTCCTTAAAATTACTAATTCAGGGGCAGCAACCCAACAACAGGTTATCCGATTTATCTGAGAATTTCAAGGCAGATAGATCTTGACCTGTTACACAATTTTACCCCTTGTCAGATTTGCTCTAAATGCTTTGGTTTTTGAGTTATAAGCCCAAAACTGCATTTTACCCCTATGTTCTATGTTTAGCCATGGCGGCCATCTTGGATGGTAGGCCGGGTCACCGGACACATTTTTTAAACAAGATACCCCAATGATGATTTTGGCCAAGTAGTTTCAGAGGAGAAGATGTAAAAGATTACTAAGATTTACGAAAAATGGTTAAAAATTGACTATTAAGGGCAATAACTCCTAAATGGGGTCAACTGACCATTTCGGTCATGTTGACTTATTTGTAAATCTTTTTTTGCTGAACATTATTGCTGTTTACAGTTTATCTCTATCTATAATAATATTCAAGATAATAACCAAAAACAGCAAAATTTCATTAAAATTACTTATTCTGGGGCAGCAACCCAAAACCGGGTTGTCCAATTCATCTGAAAATTTCAGGGGAGGTAGATCTTGACCTGATAAATAAATTTACCTCATGTCAGATTTACTCTAAATGCTTTGGTTTTTGAGTTATAAGCCAAAAACTGCATTTTACCCAAGGTTCTATTTTTAGCCATGGCGGCCATCTTGATTGGATGGCTGGGTCACTGGACACATTTTTCAAACTACATACCCCAAAGATGGTTGTGGCCAAGTTTGGATTGATTTGGCCAAGTAGTTTCAGAGGAGAAGATTTTTGTAAAAGATTACTAAGATTTACGAAAAATGGTTAAAAATTGACTATAAGGGGCAATAACTCCTAAAGGGGTCAACTGACCATTTCGGTCATGTTGACTTATTTGTAAATATTACTTTGCTGAACATTATTGCTGTTTACAGTTTATCTCTATCTATAATGATATTCAAGATAATAACCAAAAACAGCAAAATTTCCTTAAAATTACTAATTCAGGGGCAGCAACCCAACAACAGGTTATCCGATTTATCTGAAAATTTCAGGGCAGATAGATCTTGACCTGTTACACAAGTTTACCCCTTTGGGCCAGGTGAGCTAAAAACGGACCAGAAAACCGGTCGTTAACGAACTTTTACATGATAATAACCGATGGGGCGTGGTTTCCGTATGATAATGACCGTTGGGGCGTGGTTTCCGTCTGATAATGACCACTGGGGCGTGGCTTCTCTGTTTAGAGAGGTTTACCTTTTATGAAACATGTTCCTGGTTTTAATATTATATTTAAGTTGTTGAATTGTTTATTATATGTTTTCGTTAAATATAAAATTAAAGATAACTTGATTAAGTATTTATATACTGAAAAATTGCACTAAAATGAATGGCAGTATTGCTACGACTGGTCTTCACTCTTTGTCATAGAAATCGTACAACTACCCAAGTTCGCTTTAGGCATTTTGAATTTACGAGAATTTTCCAAAACATGGTTTCTCAATGAAATAAACATAATAGTTCTTGAAAAACTGGTGATTATCGTGATATATGGACTGCCCACAGGACAGTGGTATTGACTAAGATAGTGATAATGACTGAGCCAAAGGCTATTATATAATTATGTCTCAAATTGTGAAAAAAGAGATAGACGTTACAAAAGCGGAACACAAGTCGGAATTCAAAATTACATACACATCTATTATGATATTTTCTAAGTAGAAAGAAGTAAAATGTTAGCAATGTAAATTAAGACGGTGTTCTGGTAACCGACTTAACCTTACTTTATTATAGGGATGTGTACTATATTATCAAAATATAAATGAAAGATAATACAAATTGTTTGGATGCTTTCAACATATTAAACCATTTCACAGGTAAAGGGAAACAACTCAAAATGATACTAACATTCCAGTTTTAACTTAACACACTTATATCTAATGTGAAAAATTGAAAACAACACGTTTAATAATTTCATGCGTCCGAAGAGCTTTTCTGAATTTACTTTCATCAGGAACGCTCAAAGCCAAACATTTGAAATCCGAAGATGTATAAGTACCGAAACCGTTGTCAGAAGAGCTATATGTCAAAAATACCTAAAATAAATAGCCAAATTCATTTAAAGCCAACTTTGCCTGAGAATAATAATGTTTCTGCTAGAAACTATTAAAACAGTTAACTTTCGACATTGACGAAACTACTGGAGTCGATTTCACAAAAAAAACTTACGACTAAGATTTAATTAAGTATACTGAATTGTTTATGACTATCGATTAATCTAAGTCGTAAGTTTTTTTGTAAAATCGACTTTTTTGTGAAAAATTTCCTCGAATACAAATATTTATGTGGTCCCTTTGGTTGTGTTTTATTTATTTTTTAATTTTTTTTGTAAAGTAGCAAAGATCACAAAATTTTAAAAATGCAATGATCTGATCGAAAAAAATCAAAACTTATCTTATCCTACATCCAATAGAAAGAAACAAAAACATATATATTTGTTTGTTTGTTTAAACAAAATGAAAAAAATAAAGACGTTTATTATGACCATATATAACATTCCGTACTTACCATAAACCTTCAAACTGCTATTTTCAAATCGAAAGCTTTACATTTAAGAGATCCCCTGGACATGCGTTGTATCCTAAAAGCAATAGTTATTGGGAATTCCACATTCCTTCATTACATGTGATATATCTTGGGATTCGGATATTCTTTTAAATGCTCTAAATACGTTCTTTAATTATAAGGAATTTTATTTATAATGTAAATAATGATCTATTTTTAGTGTTTTTAAAAACCTGAATATTGACGTTATATTTATAAATAGCAAAGAACTTATAGAGGATTACAAAAGTTTTTAAAACGGATTCCAATCTAGAGGGCAAATGCAAATTAGGTTATTAAAGTCGCTTGGTACCTGTGGACTTGAACTGCATGAACATGTTGATTGAACCTCAAAAGATAGTTTTAGCTACGGTTTACGATTTTCAAATATAGAACTTCACTTTGATTAATGATTTTTCAACTTCTTCATTGCTATAAATATTGTTCCTTTCTAAGTAAAATATGATCTGCACGGATTTCTCCGTCCTCCTAAGTCTTTTCAAAATATACATATTTTTATGATAAATTCCTTTATTGTGTAACGAGAAGACCTAAGATAAATAGTTTGAGGTCATTCATAAGTTTTACGATATATTTTTTCTATTCTAAATAAAAATTGATCTAGTAAGAAAGCCAACTACTACTGTTAATAGAAAGCAATCAGGTCGATACACAGTGTTCAACAATACTACCTCTATTTACATTCTAGTTTGATCCCGGAGTACTCTTTGGTGTCTCGTTGACTTGAGCCAAACATCATACTGTTTCGATAGTACCAATAAGTAACTTCTCATTACAGATTTAGTTAATTAAAAGCCAAGACAATCACAAAAGGTTCCATGGAAATAATTGCAAGACAACATCAAAAGATATTATTGCTTTGTATGAGATTGTGAGTGAAAACTATCGAAGTGCGAAAAGAATTTTTTTTTTTCAACACAAAGTATATTCAGTTTATGTCAGTCCAAAATCATCAGCTATTACATTGGAATTGTCTCCCTTTTCCCGACAAAGACTAAGCAAAACTTGATTTTTCGTACATATTTTGTTATACTGAATTATTGAAACGTCTTGGAATTTGGGTTTCAAACGTATAATTCGTGATATTTGTAAAAATTGCAACAAACTTTTCTACGACGTCTGATTGAGTGTTCTGGAGAAAGACAATTGTTTTCTAAAAAAAAATAAGATCAATTATTTGTAGTTTTTTGACAGGTCAATGCCATATACTTTTTCGGGGCTCTATAAAGTATCACAAATTACTTTCCTTCTTGAAATTGTTATAAAGAAATCACTTGTAGATATATTTTAATACTCGAAAAGTTATTTAGTTTAGCGTACAATTTTTGTCGGGAAAGGAAGAAATCATCATTTATAAAGATCAAAACACCAAAATCTTCTTAAATCTTTAATTGTAAAATACAAATCGTCAGTTGAATGTGGAAAAACTATGCTTGTAGGTTCAATATTATAAGATAATTTGAATTTTTAAACTCTAATTATTTTTCGTTTAACCCATTTATGACTATTGAACAGCGGTATAGTACTGTTGTTTTTAGTTGAAAATTTGTAACTAAACTCATCATAGAAACCAGGATTGAAAGTTTTTATTTGGGCCAGACGCGCAGTTCGTCTACAAAAGACTCATCAGTGACGCTCGAATGTAAAAAAGTTCAAAATGCCAGATAAATTACGACGTTGAAGAGCATTGAGGAACAAAAATTCCTAAAAGTTTTGCCAAATACAGCTACAGTAATCTGTTTTCTGTGTATTTTTTTGTTCCGATCTGATTAGTTTTGCCATTTTCTGTGTATGTTTTGTTCCGATCTAATTAGTTTTGCCATTTTCTGTGTATTTTTTGTTCCGATCTGATTAGTTTTGCCATTTTCTGTGTATGTTTTGTTCCGATCTGATTAGTTTTGCCATTTTCTGTGTATTTTTTGTTCCAATCTGATCAGTTTTGCCATTTTCTGTGTATTTTTTGTTCCGATCCGATTAGTTTTGCCATTTTCTGTGTATTTTTTGTTCCGATCTGATTAGTTTTGCCATTTTCTGTGTATGTTTTGTTCCGATCTGATTAGTTTTGCCATTTTCTGTGTATGTTTTGTTCCGATCTGATTAGTTTTGCCATTTTCTGTGTATTTTTTGTTCCGATCTGATTAGTTTTGCCATTTTCTGTGTATGTTTTGTTCCGATCTGATTAATTTTGCCAGTTGCAACTAATTTATAGTGTTAGTTAACGTTATTATGCTACAGTGTTACACCATAGTCCTATAGGTTAGAAGAGGGTTTGACACCCGAAAATATCGCATAGTCCTTTTAGTTTATTTGGGAAATTAAAAGGAATATGATGGTGATCTTAACTTAGTAAACTTCCGCCTCTTTTTGACTTCTTATATATTTATATACGTTCAAGAAAATATTCCGTTTAATCTTGCGTAGAAAAACCTTATCGTTACCTAGATATCAGAAGTTATTGTATAAAAAGCGAAATCTATGTTACAACGTGTGAGCCTTATTTTTTGGGATACGATTGCTTTTAAGCAATCTGTAGACTTTTACCGTTGACTCAGGGCTCATTCCCTCACGTCAACCGTTTTATTCTTAACATTCAGCAACATCTCAGATTCTTATGATTGTCTTGCTTTAAAAGGTAAAAACAAGCGAAAGGATTGAACATAAACAACTTTCCTGTAATGTTCTTCTCATAATCTTCATGTTTGATTTTTCCCTTGACTTATATGCGTGTTTTTAACAACACGGAAAATCAGAATTAAGCAGTATTTATATTTAGTGTTTTTATAAATTTAGAAACACGTCAGAGGGAATTCCCCAGTTTTGATAAATGCGAGAGTTCTTTGAAATTGAATTCCGATAATTCTCTTTCTGTCATATAAGAACTGAAGTGGAGTTTTCTTTATTTTACCGTTATGAAACTGATACTGTACTCTCATAAAGAAATTGAGACTCATTCATCATATCATAAATTAAATAAACGTTCTTGTTCCAAATCGGAAGTCGCGGGTTTGTTTATGTATTAATGCGCATGCGTATAGTTTTCTTGATTTCAAGGGGTATCAGATTGAGTGGTTGTTCTGGATTCCCCGCTTATTAATTAATTTGAAACTCATTGGATTCTTTCTATGTCTGCCTGCTATTGAGGGTTTAATATTGTTGTTGCATAATTTAAAATCATATGCATCATTTAAATTAAAATCAATGAAGTTTTACCGATAACACCCCTTTAGCCGAAATGGAGTCTTCCATATTATCGTTTCGAGTTGTCTCCCTTTCAGAAGTATTTCCCGTCAAGAAAAAAATAACTCGTTAGATGTCGATAAACGTCGTATTATATTAAGAACGATCTCAATTTAAACAGAGGAGTGTGTACGGAAGGATTCATGCCCACTGACCCAAAGGAAATTAAGAATTAAAGAGTTAGAAATGGGGTTCCTCCTAGAATTAACGAAGTGAATAGTCCGAAATTACTGGGTACAAGTCAAATCGGCACCTGCCCTGGTTAAATCGGCACCTATTTAAAAGTCAATTCGGCATCCAATAATATTTGATATAATATATGGGACTGGGAAATGGGGTTCCTCCTAGAATTAACGGTGATAAGATACGAAGTGAATAGTCCCGAGATTACTGGGTACAAGTCAAATCGGCACCCATAGAAAAAGTCAAATCGGCATCTATTTAAAATTCAATTCGGCATCCAATAATACTTGATATAATATATGGGACTGGGTCTATTTAAGTTTGTAATTTAAGTATACTAGCATGTTCCCCATGGTCCCAGCTTGTCTGGCAAATCAGCCGTCGGACATCAGAGTAATCTCGAACTATGAAGTGAAATACCTTCTCTCTCTTTCTCAGTGACTGCTGTGGAAAGTAAACTTGGAATTGATAGCACACAAATAAAACACAATAAGTACATTGCTCGTACACTTGTATCCGGGATTAGCTATTTTTAAGGTTGAGTGACTATTCAGATTTATATTACCTTTGCATGTGCAGTTGAATTAGTTTTGAAAATAATACTATCCAGCTGACGTCGAAGTAAGGCGTAAAAAAAAATATAATAGCCTTTCAAGACGTCATTATTATTTGGACTATCAAGGCCAGGGCTGCCAAAAATGCATGAGACTCACGCATGTTCATGCTTTTTTGCAGCAGTATCCTTGGATCAATTTTTTCCTCTTTGATCTTTTCTATTTTGGCCAAATCTCACGAATTTGCTTAATGAAAAGTTGGCAGAACTGCTATACATGTGTCAATGAAAACTATATGGCAATCGTATCCCTCAGAGCATTCTGCTCTTTGATTAGTTCTATTTTTTTTATCAAAGCAAGAAAATTAATTGATTAAAAAAAACAAGTAAGGAGTAAATAGAAAATAAACCCCATAGTTTTGTTACAGTAAAACTAAAAACTTCAACAATGAAGAGATCTATACATATGTTGGGAAAATCAGATTAAAAATAGAACACATTTAACAATACAAAATATAACACAACCGTTTTATGTACTGACAAAAATCAAACAGATGTTTAATTCGTTTGATTCCACTAATATCAAATTTACAAAACTTATATATGGGTACTAAACATCTTTGCATCTTAAAAGTAAAATAACAAAAATACCGAACTCCGCGGAAAATTCTAAACGGAAAATCCCTAAGCAAATGGCAAAATCAAAAGCGGATAATTGGCATAGTCTCATTTCCAATCCGCCATACCACATCTTCTTATTTCCATATAGATAATTTTTTATTTAAAAAAAAAACGCAAACGGATTTGAGTAAAACCATTATAGGAATAGAATTTTCGCCTCTCTTTAGACAAAACCGGCAATTTTTGGCTGCATATTATCTAGTTGAAAAAATTTATCGGTGATTTATCCATAAAAATTGGTACAAATGTGTCATTTTCAAAAATAAAGCACACTATACTTCATTAATCCAGACATAGATTGATTGGTCAAATCATCATATAGTATTTGCAATCAAGCGTATGCATATTGAAAAAAGCACAAAAAATAGAAACATTAGGAAAACTTACAAAATGGCGCATTAACGAAAGAAATATTAATTAACACTAATCAAGGTTCGTTTTTCCTATAACTCATTCAATACTCTTCAAAGCGAGCTATATTCTTGGTGATTCGTTATTTGCTGAAAGTTCCTTTCCATGTTAATCATTGTTCATGCTACCGATGTTGAAAGTTATTTACAATGTTCTTTTGATAACCAGTGACCCGTTTGACCTTTCACAGCAACAAGCAGTAGTGAATTATAGCCAACAAGATGAATCATAAGAAAAGTCTTTAATTTCCTCTCAAAAGTGCCAAAAATATATCAATACTACCAAAGATATCATCTTTTTGTACAACGATGAAAAATAATTCTTTCGGAAAGAAATGAATTTCCTAATTGAGATTGGGATTGTCATGGCGAAGTAAATACACACATCAAATTTGTCCAATTTCATTGGACGTTTCGGCGTCAAAGAAAAAGATCGTCCATCATGTTTTATAGATATTTTGATCAATATTTCGTTTGATATGTGCAGAGTCAGATTTTATTATGTTCTTTAAACAGGCTATAGATTTATCACTGTCTTTCTCCGGGGTAATGATGTCAAAAGCAATTTTCTGTTTTGGTTTTGGTCAATACCAGATATCTTTTGATTTCATTTCTTTGATGGATACATTTTAGTTAAATTAAGACAAGTATTGCATTTTTTCTATTTTGCTCGACTGTTTTGTGCATTTTCTGTACACAATTGTCATATCCCATCTCATGGAAGCTAAGCCAGAAAAGCATAAACGGGTCGATGCATTCCGTCTTCCTTCTTTTTTTTCGTGTTGTCGTTCAAAACTGTTACACATTATCCTAGACATGTTCATTCTATAAAGATCTATAAAAAGTTTCATGTTACGATGTTTGAAATGTAATTGTTTCCTTTCCTGCTTTTATTCGCCATGTAAAGTTAGCAGCTTTGTATGTTGTATTTCTCTCAGCTTTTCCTTAAGTTCATGTTTCGAGCAGCAACTTGTTAATGTTCTAGTCATAATATTCAAAGAAAAAATCCTTTACATTGTTTGATGTACAGATGCAATAAGAAATTGTAATATAAAATTAACTTGACCACATTATATGGAGGACAATGGTATAGCTAGTACACATATATATGCAATTTTGATAATATCTTCTATAAAACAAAATGCTTCGAAATGTGTTAATTAAAACTTTTATTGCGCTGAAGTACGTCCATTATTTATTTTTCATTATTCAAAATTCAATAATTATTAATTAAATAGTTCATTATTCACTATTCAATGTAAAGTGATGAATAATGAAAAGTGAAATAGTTATGTTTCATTATTCAATTTGAAGCGGTGAATAGTGAAAAAAAAATTAAAAAAAATGACTGTGACACTATAGCTATATCCCGTATTTCTAGATTCGTATTTTTGGTGTTCTCTATAAACAAATATTCAAATTAATATCAGAAAAAATAAATAGAAACACTCTTTAAATTTCAAATTGATTTATCTAGTTCCTAATTTCGGAGGATAAACTAGTGGGTTTTCCTAACTATATTAAACAGAAAATCCTTGGTTCAATGTATGGACGACCTGAATATCAAAACATATATATCAAAATTGAAATATTCTACGTGGTCTTATTTTTAATTTTCACTGGACCTTTGCTATTCTTCATCCTTTAATTATAGATATAACAAGTCGATTGTGCAGCAATGACCATTAGAGCGGTTACGGAGGACCTAAATGCCAAAATATGCGTGAAAATTAAGAAATAGCCCATTTTAAATAATGAAATGGATATTTTGAATAATGGAATGGATTGCTGCGACCCTTTGGCCCCAAATTATAGATATACCTTATACCACATTCGAAAGCTTATTAAGAGAGGAAGAAAATGTATATAGTCAATATGTTCCGCAACGAATATTAGAGTAGTAACAAAGGACCTAAATATCGAAAAACGCATGACCATTAATAAATAGCTTATTTTGAATAATGGAATGGACAGCTGCAACCCGTCAGCCCCTAAACAAGGCCAACTTTATACACCAAATTAAAGCTTATTGACAGAGGAATAAAGTGAGTATAAACTATATGTGCCGCATGATCATTAGAGGGGTTACGGAGGACCTAAATGCCAAAATACGCGTGAAAATTAAGAAATAGCCAATTTTGAATAATGAAATGGATATTTGGAATCAAGGAATGGATTGCTGCGATCCTTTAGCCCGAAATTATAGATATACCTTATACCTCATTTGAAAGCTTATTAAGAGAGGAACAAAAGGTATATAGTCAATATGTTCCGCAATGCATATTAGAGGAGTAACACAGGACCTAAATATCGAAATACGCTTGAACATTAAGAAATAGCTTATTTTGAATAATGGAATAGACTGTTACAACCCGTCAGCCCCTAATCATAGATATACTTTATACCTTATTCGAAAGCTTATTAAGACAGGAACGAACGGTATTTAGTCAATATGTTCCGCAATGCATATTAAAGGAGTAACGAAAGATCTATATCGAAATACGCTTGAACATTAAGAAATAGCTTATTTTGAATAATGGAATGGACTGCTGCAATCTGTCAAACCTAGTCAAGGCAAAATTGATACACCATATTTTTCTCTGGGGTCCGGGTCCGTCTAGCCCCCATAGAGGTTCAAAGTTGCCCATTTACGTATTTTCCATTCCAACCACACATTCGATACTGTTCGGCATATTCCTACAGCAAAGTTCCGAAGTGAACCTAGCTCATTTCAAAGGTATTCCCCCAGGCTTAAATATTTTTCTGGGATCCGGGCCCGTCGGGCAAGCACAGAGGTTCAAAGTTGCCCTTTACGGTAATTTAAATACTCAGAAACCAAGTTCCCTTTCACTCACATTTGTATCTACATCCATTTGGTATAAATTTTATATATTACAGGCTTATAATATCGTAGGTTTTCACTATACACTACATTTTTTTGGGCTTTCCATAAATATTTATATTTATATTTCTAAATGTTTCTGGAGTGATCGGTTTTTGTTTTATATATTTATTAAATTACATCTTAGATGAATCTTTGATGTCGTTTTATTGATAAAATTATATATATAAAAAGACAAATATTCAACTTATATAAGGGTTTATTTTCGAGGACAACGAGAATTTACGACAGCTTGAAGGGATAAACAACGATTTCAGGCGTATCTTGTAAGTGAATAATTAATTATCAATGTTTCTTAGCTTAATTTGACAAAATTAAACCATTTTGGCTGCTAAAGCGAATTAATTATTTCACTATTTTATTTTCATTATTGATTGAACAAAAAAAAATCTGACTTTAGATTTTTTATATATCTCGTAGCAAGTGCCCCTTTAAATTATGTTAAACTAAGATTTAGGGATTTTTGGAACGTTTAAGTCTCATGCTGTTTTTTGGTTTTTAGACATATCAAAATTGGTTGCTGGAAAAAAAGTGGCTGCTATTTTGATTGGCTGCTAAAAGTGGCTGCCAGCTTGAGTCTAATCTCTATCAATAAGCTTTCATTTGGTGTATATTTTTTTCCTTAATTAGGAGTTGACGGTTTGCAGTAGTCCATTCTCTTATTCAAAATAAGCTATTTCTCAATGATTACGCGTATTTTGATATTTAAGTCCGTAGGTACTCCTCTAATATGCGTTGCGGAACATATTGACTATATACCTTTTGTACTTCTCTTAATAAGCTTTCAAAGGAGGTACAATGTATATCTGTAATTAAGGACTGAAGGGTCACAGAAGTTCCTCCATTATTCAAAATATCCATTTCATTAATCAAAATTGTCTATTACTTAATGTTCACGCGTATTTCGATATTTAAGTCCGTAGGTACTCCTCTAATATGCGTTGCGAAACATATTGACTATATACCTTTTGTTTCTCTCTTAATTAGCTTTCCAATGAGGTATAAGGTATATCTATGATTAGGGGCTAAAGCGTCTCTGCAATCCATTCCATTATTCAAAATAAGCTATAAATTAATGTTCAAGCGTATTTTAATATTTAGGTCCTCTAATATGCGTTGCGGAACATATTGAATATATACCTTTTGTTCCTCTCTTAATAAGCTTTCGAATGAGGTATAAGGTATATCTATAATAAGGGGCTAAAGGGTAGCAGCAATCCATTCCATTATTCCAAATATCCATTTCATTATTCAGAATTGGCCATTTCTTAATTTTCACGCGTATTTTGGCATTTAGGTCCTCCGTAACCCCTCTAATGATCATTGCGGCATATATAGTTTATACTCAGTTTATTCCTCTATCAATTAGCTTTAATTTGGTGTATAAAGTTTTCCTTGATTTGAGGCTGACGGGTTGCAGCTGTCTATTCCATTATTCAAAATAAGCTATTTTTTTAATGTTCAAGCGTATTTTGATATTTAGGTCCTTTGTTACTCCTCTAATATGCGTTACGGAACATATTGGCTATATACCTTTTGTTCTCTAATAATAAGCTTTCGAATGAGGTATAAGGTATATCTGTAATTAGAGCTGAAGGGTTACAGAAGTCCAGTTCATTATTTAAAATATCCATTTCATTATTCAAAATATCCATTTCATTATTCAAAATTGGCTATTTCTTAATTTTCACGCGTATTTTGGCATTTAGGTCCTCCATAACCCCTCTAATGGCCATTGCTGCACAACCAACTTGTTCTTTATCTATAATCAGAGAATGGAGAATAGCAAAATAATAAAAGACAACGTACAGTATTTTAATTTTTATATCTATGTTTTGGTATTCAGGTCGTTAATGCATTTAAGCAAGGATTATTTGTTAAAATAGTTCGGAAAATCCACTAGTTTATCCTCCGAAACTAAATCAATATATACAATTAAAGATTTAAAGAGTGGTTTTTTTTTTTTATAATAATGTGAATATTTTTTTTTTAACACCAAAGTGACGAATTTAGAAATACGGGATATAGCTATAGTGTCAGGCAATTTTTGAATTTTTATTTCAATATTCACCGCTTCAACTTAAATAGTGAAACATAAACTATTTCATTATTCTTTATTCATCACTTAAAACATTAAATTGAATTTTGAAAAATGAAAAATGAATAATGGACGTACTTCAGCGCGGTAAAACTTTTTGGGGAGATTTATTTTGTGTCGTTGCTCGGCTTTTGTATTTGCTTTACCACACATCTTTCTTGACTCATACTGTTTATAGCATTTAAATTGTTGGTTCATTTTATCTATTACATTTTAATTTTACATAAATGTATAAGATGTTTATAATATAGATCATTCAATCATTTAAAGTTACTTTAAACATTGAAGACAAGTTGGATACATAAATTGCGATATTTTTAGACATTAGTTATAACTGTTTTATTTGATTTGTTCTTTAACCTACACAAATGGTTACATCATATGTTTCCCCTTCCAGTCACTATACTTACAGAAAATGACACCAATGTTATGGCTACAAAAGAAAAAAGACCAACAGACAAACAATAGTACACAAAACACAACATAGAAAACTAAAAACTTAGCAATAATTTTGTGATTTTCGCTGTCCATATAGTTTTGTTTTACATTGTTATCTATTTGTCAACAGGACATCCCCTGTAAAACCCGATTAACAATTGCTATTGTCTAGGAGTACCCGGATTTCATCGTGTGTCTTGTCTTGACTGTCAAATTATCCAATCAAATTGTAAGAATAACAGGAACATCTCACTTCCGGATACTAGTAATGTACATAAAACTTGTAAAATCAGTCTTTAATAAGAATAAATAAAAACAATCATAGAACAAATAAAAGAGTTACATGCTAGCATTTATTCAAATGGTCATATTTTTTTTGATAAATGATATTTATTGTGTGTGGCACCCGAAAGTGTTTCTAATTTTTCGTAGTAAGTGCGTTCCGTGCAGTTTATTTTACAGATACCTTATCTATCTATATTACCTTGTAAAAGATCGAACCAGATTACACAGAACGACAACCATAATGGCGACAGTTTATCTTCTTGTCACCATTATATTATACGCTAGCTTTGTTTATGCCGATGATGGTATGTAGTTTAAGTACTACTTCAAATTTAGTTCATGTTTAACTTGTAACAGTTGCTTTCGACTTGACTCACTAATATTATGGCCTGCATTTCACATGTTAAACAGTATCAGTTGCACCCAACGTAACTCACTATGCATCTTCTTTCGTCGTGTTTCACTAGGGATCTTGTCTGTGTTTCACATGTTCATGAGAAGCAGTTGCATTCGTCGATCGTGAATAACTTGGGATCTGACCTGCATTTCACAGGTACCGCCAAATTTGATCATTTTAGTCATTCACAGTTCAGTATATTTTTTTAATCATACGATATTTTTTTATTGCAGGCCATGTATATGTTGTGAATAGTAAACCAGAAGACATGTGAATGCTGAACAGAACTGTCTCTCTTTTTAGTGACCTGATTATTTTTTTTCTTAATCCGATAGGGTTTGTTCAAGTATTGACATGTTACTGATATATACCATTATGTCCTGCAACAATTTGCCTTATGAAAATGTCTAAATATTTATATTTATTCATAAATTTTAAACAACCATTGCTTATTTTTAGGTTGGTTCTGGCACGTGACAGATTTTCATTACGACCCTACATACCTTGATGTAGCATTGTCTTGTAATAGGAATGCATCAGAACGAGGCGAGTTCGGACATAGCTGGTGTGATTCTCCATGGAAACTGGTAACAAGCAGTATTGAGGCAATGCGAGATAAAGAACCAAATGTTGACTTTATCATATGGACAGGGTAATTTATGTTTTATCACTTACTAAGAGTGACACCAGCAAAATTTCCAAAGTGTATATGTATCTATGTTTGCCCTTTTTATGGAAATTGAGGTAATTTGGGTGTTGTTTTCTTTTTTTGGGGAAAGGGGGATACTTGATTGGATAGTAAAATTATGCTGTCAACAAATTAATTTCCTTCAGTCATCTTAATTTATTATTACAGTCATTTTGCGATTATCTAGTCAATCAACCAATCAATTAATTTATCGGAGTGTCTATTCGTCCGGCTAGCCGGACGAATAGTTAAAAATCTCTATTCGTCCGGCCATCCGTCTGCGGATGCGCAAATATTCAATATCAATAAAAGTGTCATGTGACGTGAAAAGTGTCCCGGATGAGGTGTCGGATAACACACGCGGTGTCGGATAACACAAGCGCGTATGCAATGGACGTGTTGAGAATTGGAGATCGTGATTCATATTTACAGATGTCATAGAGAAAACCAGAGAGAATGTGATTGCTTTAAACTAATGTCTATAGAAGTGATTCCAGAACAATAGCGTATATTTGTTAACTGTAAGGAATAAGCCTGAAGTTTAAGTGAAATTGATGTTTTTCCCCCATTTACCTTATGGAGGCAAAATGCATTCAGAAAAAAATACTATTTCAAACTTGCTTGGATGCATTATTTTTTTAGTTATACTACAACGCAGATCTATGAACATACTGATATGCCTGGACTGGGAATAAGACACCAGGGTTAGGTATCTCCCCTTTTTCTGTTGTATCTAATTATATACTTTTTTTTATTAAAAATATCTGATCGAAAACACAATACTACTTTTGGGTACAGGGTACACGTGCCCGTTCTTCTCAAATTTCATATGAATTAAAAATCGCCGAACAATTCGTGCATAATCATAATCATACCTTACTTTAACCAAACTTCACAGAAACTATAAATTCAGGATCTTTTGAAATCATAGATGAAGCCAATAATGATTGGCCCGACCATTTACCTTACAGGAAATTCATAGGCAGAACAACAAAAGAGAGAATCATTTTTGCCACCCCCACCCCCCCCCCTTTCCTCCCCCAAATACCCAAGTTCCTTTAGAATATTAGAATAAAAAAAATCTGAATCTGAATTTTTTTTTTATAAAGAATGAGTTTTTTTTCTTCATAAAACGAGGTTAGACAATATATTTTAAAACAGCCCGAGCTTCTTTCAAAACCTTCAAAACTGGATTTTATATCTTCATTATTATATATTTGGCCGGACAAATAGCGAAAACCCGTAAAAATGCTATTTGACGAATAGCAACTGCCTTAATTTATTGTGAAAGCAAATCTTACGTTTTTTTCCAGGTGTACACACAATTGTACTTAGAGATGCATTTGAACGCATTTTTATTTTCAAAAAAATGAAAACCCCTTGTTTAGCCAACACAATAAAATTACATGAACAAGCGTTGTCTCGCTAGTAAAAGAACACCACACATTCAAGACAAACGTTGCTGATAATGTCATAAACACAGATATTATTCATTACATCCGAGGGAATTGCATTTTCTTTAAATGATTTATATGATGTTTCTTTCCTTTCTAGTGATAGTACACCACATATAAAAGACAACGTAGCTAGTCATGACATGTACAGAGATATCGTTCGTAACATCACACGAGAATTGAAATCGAAGTTCAATTCTACTCCAGTATATCCTGTCTTTGGGAATCACGATTATTATCCCGCCCATCAGTTCCCGCCAAATAACAATTTGATGTACAATGAGATCTATGAAGGCTGGAAAGACTGGATAAATGACGATGGACAGAAAACAAACTTCCAGAAAGGTATTCGAATTTTAGTTCATTCTGAATATATAAACTTTTATTGCCTTTCTGATTCTTTCTTATAAGTTTATTTTATTTGGTGCTAAACTGAAGATTTATTTTCATGCCCCACCTACGATAGTAGATGTTCATTAGGTTTTCTGGTCTGTGCGTCCGTCCGTCCGTCCGTCGTACCGTTCGTCCGTTCGTCCCGCTTCAGGTTAATGTTTTTGGTCAAGATAGTTTTAGATAATTTGGAGTCCAATCAACTTTAAACTTAGTACACATGTTCCCCATGTTATAATCGTTCTAATTTTAATGCCAAATTAAAGTTTTGACCCCAATTTCACGGTCTACTGAACATAGAAAATGATAGTGCGAAGTTCAGGATAAAGTTTTTGGTCAAGGTAGTTTTTGGTGAAGTTGTAGTCCAATCAACTTGAAACTTAGTACACATATTCCCTATTATATGATGCCAAATTGAAGTGTGAATCCCAATTTTACGATCCACTGAACATGGAAAATGATAGTGCGAGTGGGGCATCCGTGTACTATGGACACATTCTTGTTTATTGTATTAGAACATGATTTGACATCTTACCATTTGACCTAATCAAATTCAATGTAAACTAGTACATTTTATTAAAACTTCATACTTCGACGAAATGCAGAAATACCAAATGATTTTTTTGTTGAAAGGTGTAAAATTCAAACAGCGAGAAAATAAATAACATCCGCCAAAAATGTAGTACCATGACCCCAACTTGAATAGAGATTGGACTCTTTTTCTGTTTAAGTGTATCTCAAAAAATAAAATGGTTTTCCGTAAACGTTATTCGTTCTCAAATCATCACATTCACTATATATACATCAAGTTTCCGAAAACGGTTTGACTTTTCGCAATTAAATACAGAAACACAGGGTAATTTTTGATTTTCTATGTTTACCATTCTAAAACAAATTACTACGTTTTACGTTTAAACTAGCAACAGCAAAACCAAATAATGTCTAATGGATAGAACAGTTATAAAATGTATAATTTGGGAATTTATTTTCGAAAATATCTGTAAAAAAATATGTTGGTTGTAGATTTAAAGAAATCTCGGATATTTGCTATACTAGTTGTAGTAAGTACTTTTTGAATTGATTGACTTGAATTATTGCGTTTTAAGGTAACAAAAATCATTACAATCGCTTGGTAATATATTTAAAAAAAAAACGATGTCGTTGTTAATCGTTTTTTCTTTATTTACATAACTCTTACTGCAAATTATTTGCAATTTTTATGTTTTTAGGAGCATATTATACTGTAAAGATATCAACAGGACTCCGAATAATGTCTCTGAATACCAATCTATAGACAAAGATACCGTTACAGGTTTTCAGACCAGCAGACCCGGTTCATGGATGGCTGAATCTAGACATGCAAGAACAGTTCAATGGGATGCTTAAAATTTAGAATGTAAAAATAAGTGAAACGGGACTAACCGACCTATAGAAAATAATGAAAACCGGGGTGTCTTCGTCAAAGGTGAAACACTCCCGAACATTAGCTGGCCTAAAAAAAACAACCTACCTATTTCCACGAAAGTACACCACGAAAGAAAATGATTCACTAGGACTTTAAATTAAATAATTTACTAAACCACAAAAGATGGCCTAAAATAAGTATATATTGAGAATAAAATAACATGAAATCGTAAGAGGTTCGAAAGTTTATGCATTTTAATGTTGTCTTACCACACTTATTCATACAAACAGGAACATATCATAACATAAGGGATAATGCTGTCTTTTTTTTGTGAATTGTTATTTTTGTTTAAATAATTATTCTAAAATGAATTCAATTTTGCTATCATGTAGATCTTATTGGAAAATAGTATTCACAAGAACAAGAAACGCACAATGGATAGTCTTAAAATGTTGTAAAATAAAATTTAAGTAATCTCTTATAATATAAGTGTGTGTGTGTGTGCAGTATAGTACTCCAACTATTCAGTTTTCTTGTTTACTTGACAAAACATTTAGTATTTATTAGCGTTAATCCGAAGTTATCTTGCTAATAAAAAGTGTCATATTTAAAAAGTTCTCTCTTTTTCAAGGTGATAATAATGTCACATGTACCACCAGGAGTTATAGCGACAGAAAAGGCAACATGGATGTACCCACAGTTTAACCATCGCTTCAATGAAATCATACTGGAGTATTCAGACGTATTGCAGGTTTATATTTCGGACATGAACATATGGATAATTTCCGAATATCTTACAAATCTGGTACGTATCACAACGAGCTGGTTGTTTTTTTTAGGCAAATAATGTTTACGACTGTAATAAAAAAAAAACATTATATACAAGTCTTAACAATAACAAGACTAGAACAAGAATATTGGAAAATCTCAAAATTTTATTTAATCACCCCCTCTCCCATCATTTTTAATGAATACAACCTTTTTTCAATCTGTTTTTTTTTTCAAGAGATTTAGCATCAAAATATGCATTAATCAGAAAACATGTCCATCAACAATGAATGGTCAATGCCTCACAATTATAGGTTACTGTATTGTATAATAATCTAACAATGGCTAAAAAACGCAACACGCATACAACATTCGAATTTGGGTTGTGAGTCATTTACCGTTCTAGAGTTATGCTCCTTTTGAACTGAAGAATTAAAAGCTTGAACTAAGGAATTTGTATCCTCAGACACAATCTTTTTTTGTAACGTTATTTTATTAAAAATTTGAATTAAAATAGCTCATTTATTGTTTATATTCATATAATTATAGTTTTGACGAGGTCAAGTACTTTTAGTATTGTTTACTGTTTATCCCGTAGGTTCGCCAGTTGTAGTACATTTATGTGCTCCTTCGGTTACTCCATGGACTACATCCCGGGAGGACAAGGCGATGGAGAACCAACCAGAAATCCTGGCATTAGGCTGGTCCGATATGATAGAATGACTGGTCAGCCACAAGAAGTTAGACAGTACCATCTTGACTTTAAATTGAGTAATGTAAATAAAGTAGCCAACTGGACGCTAGAATACAGCATGCCTGCAGATTATCAGATGAAAGACTTAACACCAAGTTCTTTTCATGGTCTTCTAGAAAGAATGAAATCAAAGGGTAGCGCAGAATTCACAGACTATGCCATGCGACGTTATGTTGGAGGTGCTTCTAACGATAGGAGAGTTACGCATTGCTCTTCTCAAGCTTGTAAAAAACCTTTCATATGTAGTATTGGTAACGTAGACCTGGCCGAATTTGAGTTCTGTGATAATGATGGATCCAGTAGAAGCCCTGCCTTCGGTTGAAAATTGTAATAAATTGTTAAATATATTCTGTTATAATCATGTCATATAGTAAAGCAATTATGATGATCGACATGTTTGAGTCATATTGGTCTACTATTAAAGATTTGTCAAATTTCATTATGTAAAAAACAGAAAATAGCAAAGATATACAAGCAATAAATAGAAAATTGCTTATAACATAACTTTTTGCACAAGAGAGTTTCGTCTAACTATATGAAATAAAATAAAAAATATATCTTTACAAGAATCTCTTTCCACAACAACTGCAACTGAAACTATCATTATTTACAACATATGTTTTGTTAAAATCTGCTATTAGTATTTCTAGCAGTTAACCCCGAATTTTCTCTGATTTTATAGAATTTTTCACGTTAAAATTGCTATATAGGTTTCTCTAATCTACTCTTATCCCATGTTTTCAACTTCAGTATTTTTTTTTCAAATCAATTTGAATAAAATGTATTGAACCACTTTCAACTGAAATAAAACATAAATGATTTCGTACGTTGCAATATTAAGGAAAAGTGCTGTACTTTCTAACGTATACAAGAAAAGGTTATCATATGCATGTATATGTACATTACAAAAATAACAGTTTTGCCATTTACATAAGATTTCAAAGATTGGATTAACATTTTGTCCAAGAGGATGAATACGTCCTGTTATTTTTTTTGTGTTTGTCTTTTGGAAAAGTTGTGTTAATGGCATGTTTTTGAAAGTTTCTGTATAACTTTTTTATATAATTTATTCTCGGAGCAAAAAAGAGCTTGTGATTTTAAATGACACATGTCTATTGTTTAAGGCAGTAGACTTCAGAGTATGTTTTGGTAATTTGTCTTGTTTGTCTGTGTATTTTACTCACAACCTGCATCTCCTTTTATTATAAGTATCTCGCATGTCAAATGTTTATACAGTAGCAAGTGTCATGACTCTGGGGAAAATGACAAACCATGTGCGGATCCAGGATTTTGAAAAAGGGGTTGGGGCACTGACAAACCAATGTTTGTTCTGTAATATTGTTATAGCAGATTTCAGTCAGTATGTAGCTAATGGTAATATCTTTGGTTAGCTTGCTTGTTAGCTGAACCGTGAAGTCATTGTTAGGTAAGGTATACTACCTCCTTTTAAAGTAGCTTAGTCCTACAGAGAGATAGATTTTTTATCTGTTGGGCTAGTCTACTATTAAAGGAGGGAAGTTTACCTTACCTAACAATGACTTCACGGTTCAGCTAACAAGCAAGCTAACCAAAGATATTACCATTAGCTACATACTGACCGAAATCTGCTGTAAAACTCTGCGCATTTCTCTTATATAAAGCTCTATAATGATCGTCTAGGCCAACCGTACATCATAAATCCGTCTCTGCAATCGGCTTCTGATTTTGGATATAAAAGACAGTAGATTTATGAGAGCGAATTGTCTTGTTTCTGTTTCTAGATAACTGCATTCTTGCAAATTATATTTGTCTAAAAAGTGTTTTAATACATGCTATCTGGCCTGTTTATTTTCGAAGGAGTCTTATCTAAGCGTTTGGTGTGTTTTGTATTTTTGGTGATTTGTCTTATTCTGTTATTGTAGTTTACAGATGCTAAAATATATTTCTTTAAAAGAAACGTTTAAAATTTATGTTTTATCATCAAACTGTTTCAAACTTTAAAAAAAAACACCATAAAAGAAATAAAGACGTGCCTTGCGTATCTTTAAAAAAGGTTCCACACATTTAAATCAGAACAATAATTTTGGGGACCTTTATAGCTTGTTGTTCGGTGTGAGCCAAGGCTCCGTGTTGAAGGCCGTACATTGACCTATAATGGTTAACTTTTTTTAAAATTGTTATTTGGATGAAGAGTTGTCTCATTGGCACTCACACCACATCTTTCTATATCTATATATGGTCGATAAAGCTGTATCAATGCATTAACATTCGCCTAATTTTTTTTATTCTTTATTGTGCAAAAACGGTTCTCATTGTGTATTTTCTAATGTTCATACAAACCATTAATCATCAACATTTTCTTTCCTTCAACACGATAACTTTTCCCCTAGATATTGTTTTTTTTAACTTTATGAAATTAAATAACATGTTTACTGTTAGACCGTATCAGTCAAAGATCCTTTTGAAAATATTTGATATTTCAAAACTTTTGTGTAAATTGTATGCAATGCAAATAAATGTATTCCGGATAAATTTCAAGTATTACACCAAGCACTCTCCACAACAACTGCATTTGAAACTATCAATATTTACAGCATATATTTTGTCTAAACTCGGCAATCAATATATCTCGTAATTTCGATTTTTTTCTGATTTATACAATTTGTCACGTTAAATTTGCTACTCATGATTTGTCTAATAGTGTGTTTAAGTATCGTGTTTTTTAATCAAAATAAATAAAATACAAATGAAAACTAATAAATAATCATTAAACATAAAAATTCAGGAAATGGTTTGTACTTTCTAACGTATCCAATAAAAACCGTAGCCTGTAGTATGCATGTATATGTACACTAAACATAGTTGTTTGTCACTTTCATCAGATGTCAAAGTTGAGACTAATTAGTACAGCAGGATAAATATTTACTACTATGCTTTTTGTTTGTATGTTGTTATTTGAAGAAATTGTGTTGATGGCAGAAGTTTTTGTATTATTTTTCATATAATTTTTTGTGCTCGGAACAAAAAATGTTTGTCCTTTTTGTTTAAGGCTGTATGTAGACTTCAAAATCACTTTTTGTTATTTGTCTTGTTTACTCTTTGTATCTTTTACCAGGTGCGAATTCAGGGTTTTGAAAAAAAGAGGTTGGAATATTGGCAGGCCAACGTTTGGAGTGAAAATTGTAAAACGTAAATGCATTTATCATATATATAGCTCTTTTTGGAGGGTCTGGACCCCTGTACCGTACAAATCCGCCTTTAGAATGTTGAAACACCGAAGCGCTGCGTCAATCAAAAAGCTACTGATGGCGACATAGCAATTGTGAAATAATCATGACACTTCAAAAATACGGTCTGTTTTCACGAATGTGATCTCATTTTACACAAAACAGTCTTGTGATAACGTCAAAAATAAAACAAAGTTTGCTCAATTCGTGCAATGTTAAAGCTATAGCATATGCGAAGAACGGAGGCAGATTCTTCGTCTTTTTTTAACCACCACTATTTAAACAACTTCGATCTCAGATCTCCTGTTGCCTGATCCAATTTAGTTTATAAATTGTATAAATCTTGTATAAACTAAATATTACCTGAACCGTGTATTGGTTCAGTCGTCCTTGAAAACTGCTCTTTGGAAAACCATAACTTCGTAAAAAAAATGTGTCCATGCTATTTAGACTATGTATTGTTCGTTATTGTTTGCTTTTATTTATACACTGGTTTTTTTTCGGAGGAGTCGGGATTTTGTGAATGCTGTGATCTGTCTCACTGTTCAGTATTTTTGCAGATGTAAGAAAACATCTATAAAGGAAAAGTTTAAAATTGATATGTTCTATCATCAAATTGAATGAAAGTGTTTCGAATGAAAATAACAAAACTCCATAAAAGAAATTAAGACGTACCACGCGTATCTTTAAAAGTGGTTCCACACATTTAAATCAGAACAATACATGTTCAATGAAGCTCTATCAATGTAATTAAAATTTGCCTATTTTTTCTTTTTTTTCTTTTTATTATGCAAAAACGGTTCTCATTGTGTATTTTCTAATGTTCATACGAGCCATTAATCATATACATTTCCTTTTCTTCAACACGATAACTTTTTCCCTAAATGTTGATAATTGAAATGAAATTGCTCTTACTTTATCTAACAAATCCAGAGGGCTCCTTTGTGTGCTATTATCTTACATGTTAAGCAATGCAAAATTTTCCCACTGGTTGAATATTGCATGAAGCCAATTATCAAATCTGGATAGCTAATCTAACAAATACAAAAGAAATGTTATTTGATTTTACTACTTGTCATTTTGTCGATAAATAGATGCCCATGTTCTGATTTGATCAAAGCTTTGCAGTGCTTGGTATTTTTAATGAAAAGCAAGCCACAGAATGTATTTGAGCTACGCATTGGTGATGGGGAGAGAGACGAGCTTCATTTGGGATGAAAGAAGCATACCAAGAGATGTCATCAAAAGGTTAGTTTCATTGTCACAATTTTCATTGGATATTGGGAAAAAGGTCTACATGTTTTATGTAGTAATATATATTAAATGTAAATACATATATAATTTGTTTCTAATATAGATTGTTATATATATTCAATAATATAGATAAAGGGCACAGATAAATAAAAAAATATAAAATAACTAATATTGTTTTTCATGATAATAATGCGTGGTCTTTATTTAAGAAACAAATTTATATCAACATTTAATTCATTTATCATTTTTACTTATATTTAAAATTTAATTTATTGTTATTTTTAATCACTATAAAAACCGAAGCAATTCGCCATAACATATTATGAAAAGAAACTCGTTAATCAAACTAGAGTTCAACAACTACATTTCAGACACAAAAAATAAGATAAGCATGAATTTTATCAAGATCAATTAAAATAAAGTCTTTATTTTTATCATTTAGTCTTAGTGCTTTCACTTCAATTTATTAATAAAATATTTTTTAGCGAAAGAAAAATCACACAATCTAATGTTCTAAAGTGATTTATTCTTCTTGCCTTTTGTATCAGTTGACTTATATTTATGAACGACTTCACACATTGATAATAATGTTAATCGAAATGAAGGGAAAAATAACAAAGCAAACCAAAATCGCTGTTGAGTGAAAGTATACTAATACGTATAGAAACTTACAGCAGCATGATCAGATGTAATACATCTTTTTTTAATTTAAAAAGATGTTTTACAGTTTTCGCTTTAGTATCTAAGTTGCCTCTTATTATCAAATATATAAAAATATTCAAGTATTGATTTAGAATCATTCAGATAACTGCATTATATACATATATTTAGTATAAAAAAAACATGAGGTTAATATATTTTAAAAAATATATAAATTTAAAAGAAGCATTTGAAATTGAGACGTTCCCTTATTAAACTGTTTCCAACATTGAAAGAAAAATTATTAAATGAATTGCCCACCATCATGTCATTAAAAGTTGTTAAAGCGATGTAAATCAAAAGGCAATATTTTAACTGTTTTTTTCCAACTTTAAATGCAATGAAAATTCAAGAGTTTGCATTAGTTTTGTTAAAAAAGAGAAAGAAATAAAAACAACATGAGACAATTATTTAAATGTCTGAATTCAACAACTCTATACTAATACCTTCCAAGTTGGATGACCGAAATAGTTTAAGATTCTATTAGCATTAGGGTTTTTTTCAAAACGGGACAAAAGCTATTTACCCAAAAAATGAAAAATACGAAGTAAATTATTAAAAGCATATTTATACCGAAGGATTCACTTTATTCTAATAAGTTTTCAATTGTTGAGAGAAAAAAAAAAACATTTCACCAGTGAGTTTAAAAATGTTAACAAGTTTTTTTATGTAATTGGTAAATTGGTAAATTTATCAAATATCCTGTATTTCTCTTTTATTCAAATTACAATGCATATCTATTTACTGGAGATTTAAAAAGAAGGGGTATTTTGAACACACTGCACATGTCTTTATATTAACTATAGGCAAGGGCATGGAAGTATTATATTGAATTTTGACTTTCCTTTTTTACTTTCATGGTTGAGTTATTAGAAATGTATATTATTTTTAAGTTTAAAAGTTATACTATATTTATATATTTATTTAAGAAATGGAAGTCAGATTGCTATCTTAAAGTTGCACCTTTTGTTGTGTTGTACAATAGTTTTGAGCTCTTATAAACTCAGTACACACATGTATATTTTGAGCAGAAAGTTGATGAACTAGTGGTATGTCCTTTTCTAAAAACAAAAAAGTTCATCAGAAGGTATCAAAGCCTTGTTGATAAATATTCCTTACAAATAATACACGATGGTCTAGTGTATAGATTCTGGGTACTGACGTTGTTTATCATCTTAATACCGTGTCATAGTATTCTTTCATTTTTCTTGATGAATGTTACTTTTACTGTTTAGTCTGTTCTTTTTGTGGGATCCATTTGACGTGGGTCTGTACTTAAAAATCCCGTCATTGTGTCATTATTAATGTTGCTTGTTTGTTTATATATCTGTTCATTTTATAGTGATTAAGATAATAACACAACGTTGACTGCTGTACCCCTATTTTTCACATTTTTACATATTATTATGTCTGTTTGTTTTGGTCACACACCGTTGACAATATAATAGAATTTTATACGACTGTCATTTAAGTGATATGTTTTAGCTGGCTATAAAACTATGTTAAATGCACCATATTCTACATAAGAAAAGGCCTGTACCTAGTCAGGAATATGACAGTTGTTGTCAATTCGTTTGATTTGCTTGGACTTTTGATTTTGCCATTCCGTTTTGAATTTTCCCCGGCGTTCAATATTTTTGTGACTACTTTTAGTATCAATAATTGATAAATAGCCTACTTTTAGATGTGAGATCAATCAAGTAACTTTTGCACAAATTGTTTTCAATATTTTAAGGATGTTCGTTAGTCATGTTTTTGATTTTTTTGTCATAATTCAGGAATCGTCTGGTTTCATGTTATGGAATGTCATAACATATTTTCCTCGCTAACACTCATTTTTCTTTTCTTGAATCTTATACATTAAAAAAAAGTCATTTTTAGATATCTGATAAAATTCTTGTTATTTTCTAACATGTTTTGAGAAATAAAACTTCAAGTTATTTAAAACTATGAAAAATCATGAGAGAATATTTTCCCGCCATATTTAAATACATATGTAGCTTATATATCAAAAATAAGGAAAAGGAGCTATAATTTGTTTTCGCTCTTCCTTTATTTCCATTTGTAATCTTCTTTCAATATTTGCAAGTGTTATGAAAGGTAAAATACATGTCAACATGTTCACAACTTGGTGGCTTTTATCCTTTTTGAGACGAGAAGTTTAAACACGTATGTTCAAGTCTCAAACCGAACTGTTACATGCATAGCTCTGATTCTTCTTTTTGCTATATCTTTCCTATAGCTCTTTGTCGATTTTATTAGCTCTTCGACGTTTGAATTAGGGTCCAGATATTTGGCGTCGAGTATCAGTGAAGAAACATTAATTGTCGACATGCGCATCTGGTGTTGTCAATTAGTACCGTTTGTGTTATATAAATATTGCCCATGCCAAAGAAAATTAGTCCGTAAAAATTCTTTATATGATTCACAAAACTAAAATAATTCGGGCATCAAATCTTTATTCAATTAAGCTTCTCAAAACTAAACCAAATCAATCATGCATAAAACAATGTTTCAATTAATTCCCAAACGATAGAAAATTAGTAAATAGACATCTTTGTTTAATATCTCTATATATTTTGTATGATGCATCATACTTTGGTTATAGAAAGCCGGACTATATACTAAGCTGTGTTATCTGCATCTGTATACATTGTATATAAAACATCATATACATTGTACTAAGCTGTCTAATCAGTTTGTTTTGACTGGTTACATTAATTATTCTCAATTTCTTTTAGAATGCTTGCTAGCTATGTTGTCAGATTTTCAGAATCTCTGGTTTTATATATTTGAATCCAATAAAATAATATTCTTGCTAAAACTCATTTTTTCCTTTTCATCAAACTTTTATATTAGATAAGAAACCATCTGTAAAAATCTTATAAAATCTTTGTTAGTCACTAATTTGTTTTGAGAAATAAAACTTGTCAATTATGAAGCTATGGAAAATGAAGAGAAAATTTTATCCCGCCACATTTTCAATAGCTTATATCTAAAAAAAAACCAAACAAAAAACAAGCATAATGACCTGTAACTTTTTGGTGATCTTTAAGTTCCTTTATTTATTCCTTGTCAATTTTTACCAGTTATACGAAAAGCACAAAAGCATATCAACTTGTTCATAACTTATTAACTTTTATTCGGAATTCGAGAAGTTTCATAACGTATATTCAGGTCTCCAATTCAAACTGTAAACGCGAAGTTCTGATTCCGTCTTTAAGTAAGTCTTTGCTTTCGGTTCTTTATTAATTTTACTAGCGTAGGATAAGGATATTTACATATTTGACGTCGAATATCACTGAGTAAACATTAACTGTCGAAATGCGCATCTGGTGTCGAAATTAAAGCCGTTTGTGTTATTATAAATAATGCCCAAGTTAAAGAAAATAAGTGCATTGAAATCTTAATCTAATTCCAAAACCTAAAGCACTTTAATTAGTGCATTAGAGTATTTTTTCAATTATACTCCTCAAAACTCAAACAAATAAGAGCATCAAATCTTTATTCAATTATGTTTCTCAAAAATTAAACCAAATTAATCATGCAAAAAATCTGTATTCAATTAGTCCATAAAACTGAAGCAGATTAGTGAATAAAAATCTTTGTTTAATTATTATTTCTCAAACATATTTGGTATGATGCATCATACTTTGCTTATTAATACCAGAACTATAATCTAAGCTGCTCGAGCTAAGCTGTCTTATCTGCATCTTTGTCCATTGTATATAAAACATAAGCTAGAACTATATACTAAGCTGTCTTATCAGAGTTTGTTTTGACTGGTTCCCCGTCTTACTCATTATTTTACAGTAAATCACCCATTAATGAGCTGTATTGATTATGACACATTCAAAGAATATATGAAGTCTAAACTGTCCCTTTAACTTCCCCTGGAAAACATTGAATTCCCAATACACCTGATTTACATAAGTCATTAAATGTCAGAAACAGAATTATCAGTTCCTATGTTACTTGTATAGTCCTGTCAGTTATGACTGACATAGGTTTATTATGTGCGCAGAGGGTATCTTTGTTTTCTTACGAACATTTTTAATGTTACTTTTTATTTAGTTTTATAACATTCTAGTTCTAGTTGCGATATTTGAAATTTAATTAGATGGAAAAACTGGATTCAAGCAACGTAAGTTAACATTTTACAGATATAGGCGAATGAAAATATTAAGGGCGATTGCAAGTTTTGTATGTAATACGAGCAGTTTAATGTAAAAATTGTAAGTTCATCACTTGACTGATGTTCGCTTGGAGGAAAATATAGCTAAAATAACAAACCGTGTTGTGTCATTATGAAATTTTGAAATTAAGAACCATCGTTACTAGTTTGATCCTACAATGGCTAGTAGTTGTCACAACGGCAACCGCATGCACACGCACCAACCAGTAATCTGCCGAATGGTTTTCGAATATTGTGCATTGAAAAAGCAATTAAAGCTTCTAATGGACACAAAGTAAACCTTTTAAAGATACCAACATATTTATTTTACCTTTATTTTTCAAAAATTTGAAGTGAATTCGAGCTGCTTGATTTCAATAAAATTGTTTTATTTCGATTATTAGAAAAGTACAAAATTCGCACTTTAGAAATAGTGTGTACTCAACTTAAATGAAGAGGTAATTTATGTTGGTGATATCAACGATTTGTATAATACTATACAAATCCCTTGTGATATATAAAAAAATGTATCAATGTTTAATTTCTGAATTCGACGACCTAAAAGCGATCTTAATTGTTGTATAATTGTTAAGGTGTTGCGATTGCTGATTTCTTAATTTTGGTAATTGCTGCATGAATATAAAAATGTGTACATTGTGTGTGACTTTACCCCGATGCGATGATCGACTAATGTCTGAATAAATTTTGCACTATTCATAAGTTTTTATAATCTGGGGACTGGATAATCGAAGAGATATGATTAACGCAGAATTAATTAGTACATACATTACCATAATTCAACTGCTCTCATGCATATTATTTTTTATTCTATGATTCCTTTTCTGGTTTTTTTTTCGATAGCATTTAAGAGTAACACAAAAACAATTATCATATTTACATGTCGTTTTACTTTAAATAAAGCTAATACTAACAATGACCACTGCCCTTTCCTCGATCTTGATATCTATATCACTAACGGAAAGCTGAATACTAAAATTTATGATAAAAGAGATGATTTTTCATTTCCTATTGTTAATTATCCATTTTTAGATGGTGACGTTCCCTTGTCACCATCTTACGGTGTTTATATATCTCAACTTGTACGATTCGCTCGTGTATGTAACAATGTTTTAGATTTTAACGAGAGATTTTTATGTATTACTGAAAAATTATTACACCAGGGTTTTCGATATCACAAACTAGTCAAAACATTTACTAAATTTTATCATCGGTATAAGGACATCATTCGTAAATATAGCTCAACATGCATACTTCTTATACGTTCAGGTATTTCACATCCAATTTTTTATGGAAATATTCTTTATAAAGCACAAAGGTGTCAGTATTCACCTCAAAAACTAACAAAACCTTTGAATAGACTTATTAAGAAGGGATATAGTTACGATACTGTTGTCAGGTCATTTAAGATTGCATATTTTGGCGTTAATATTGATTCACTTATAGGGTCATTGCATCGGAACTAAACACATTTATTCAAAAACCAGTTGTTGGCATGACACGGGTTATGTTCTTCTCATATAGGTTATGATGGTATGATGCTAGACCCCTAACGGGAAGGATTGTGCCTGATGTTCATATGATGAAATCATAATCTTTCAGTCAGTTTAATTGAAGTCCTGCTGCATGTCAGTTAACTGTTAGTAGTCTGTTGTTATTTATGTATTATTGTCATTTTGTTTATTTTCTTTGATTACATCGTCTGACATCAGACTCGGACTTCTCTTGAACTGAATTTTAATGTGCGTATTGTTATGCGTTTACTTTTCTACATTGGCTAGAGGTATAGGGGGAGGGTTGAGATCTCACAAACATGTTTAACCCTGCCGCATTTTTGCACCTGTCCCAAGTCAGGAGCCTCTGGCCTTTGTTAGTCTTGTATTATTTTAATTTTAGTTTCTTGTGTACAATTTGGAAATTAGTATGGCGTTCATTATCACTGAACTAGTATATATTTGTTTAGGGGCCAGCTGAAGGACGCCTCCGGGTGCGGGAATTTTTCACTACATTGAAGACCTGTTGGTGACCTTCTGCTGTTGTTTTTTTTATGGTCGGGTTGTTGTCTCTTTGGCACATTCCCCATTTCCATTCTCAATTTTATATCTATATTACTATTTATTATTATACCGAATGTTTTATAGGCAAGCATTTTTTTAGGCTGAAATATTATTAGGAAAAGCAAGAATTTGTATACATATTTTTGGGGAAAGATAGATCAAATTTAATTTTATAGGCGATAAATGTCTATGCGATACTACCTTAATTTGTATCGCAATTTCTAGTGTCTTGAATTTTCATTCTTTTCTTTGTTAGATCTTCAATTTGCTTTATCGTCACCTGAATTGTTTGTAGAAGTGTGTTTATGTTAATGTCATGGCCTTTTATATTTATATTGTTTACTGAGCATTTAAGCAATGATAATATGACAAAAGCAGTTGCTAAAGCCGCCAATAAATCGTTGGGTTTGTTAATATCTAAATGTAAAGCTAATGGTGGTTTTCAATATTGTACATTTACAAAATTATTCGATACACTTGTATAGTCTGTAATAGATTATGGTGCCTCTATATGGGGAACACGTGATTTTTCATGTATAAATAGAATTAAAAATAGAGCCATGCGTTTTTTCAGGGGTGTAGGAAAATACACGCCTAATATGTCTTTGTATGGTGACATGGGCTGGATGTCATGTAACATCAAACAGTGGACTAATGTAGGCCTTACGACGACATATAATTTCTTTCATTTCATTTAGACTCTAATTGAAAGTTGTCTCGTTTGCAATGATGTCACAGTTTTCACGTTTTTATATTATAGTATAATGTTCGCAATAAAACTGTTCGTATAAAACAGATCAATTGTCAATTTTTATATATAATTATTTGTTTTTAACATTTTATTACACATGTTTAGTTTTATCATTTTTTTGTTCGTCTATCTAGATAGAATGAGATGTGGTACGAGTGTCAATGAAACAACTTTCGATCAAAGTCATAATGTGTAAAAACAATTATCTACACTTGATTGACATTTGCTTAAAGTTTATTTTAGGTGGTACCCAACACCTTGACTAAAATTAATTTGGCTCGATTAATTTTCATTAAATTTTCACAAAGTAATGACTTTGACCCTTTGATAAAATCATAAAAATTTCAAAAAAAAATGAACCAACCATTTTAACAGAAAAATTACACTGGTTTCATAGCATTTTCACAAACATTAGTTTTGATCATTGAGAAGCTTAATATTCCGTTAACTACACAACGTAATTAAAACGTTCAGCTAATTTTCAGAGTTATTACCCTGTAGTGTTAGGTACCACCTTAATGAATGGCTATTATTTATTTTGAATTTATTGAACCATAAAATTAATTTTATACTCTTCAAATTGAATACCGAATAAGTTGGGAAATGTTTATCTCATATGAAGGTGAAGTTGGTATATTTCTACTAAGGTGCAAGAAATTGATCTTTTCAATATAAAATCATCTCGTTTGTCATAGAGTGTAGTATTGAGATGACTTTGTATGTCAAATTCGAGATATAAGTCTAAAAATGAGGCAGAGGAAGCCGTGTCTGTTGTTTTTTTAATTTATAATCCTGGGGGGTATATTAATGGAATTCAATCAGAAAAGTTCGGATTGTTAATGGAAAAAACATGATCAATACATCTGAAAGTGAAATCAAATAACCTGGCTTCTTTGATCTTCTTGTTTTTGACAAGTTTTGAAGGAACTCCGATCATTCGAAATTTATCCTTTTTTTTATATAAATTTCATCAAAACTAGGCCAAATAAATCCGCCTTGACTTGATAATAGACTTCAGCTTACTCATACACGAATTAAGGTATAAAAGTCATTTTTAAACTCTTCGAATCGTTTCGCTCTAATTATATACAGAAATTGCCAAAATCGTTTATTAGTAACATTTTAAAGAAATACGATAATTTAAATGTATTTAGAAATTGTATGGTGTTTATTGGAAAAACGCACGGAGATGCAGGGAAGACACCTTATATTTCGGTAGGTATGTAAGTCCAATGATAAGCATAAATGTAGGACCAATAGTAAACAATAACATTACAAATGGATGAAGATGTGGTTACTGTCAGGAAGAGGAACGACAACTGCTGACGGAAACCACTGACAAATGATCACGTTGTATTTGATACGTAGCTAGATTGATGTCGTCTTCTAGATTATTGTCTACTTGAAGGTTATTAAGGTTTGTAAGACTGGTGACACTATTGACAATATCCGATTGTTTTTATTACTAATCCTTTTCCTATACTTAAGAAGTGATATATACTCACTTTGACAAGTTCAAGGTTCTTAACCTTCAGACGCTAGATAAATAAACATTAAAATAATATGATAAAACAAATCACAAAATTTATCAACTTTTAGCTTTTTTTCTTGGTGTTTTATCAACCATGTTTTGGTCGCAATCAACAATTATCACTACAAATATTAGACTAAAAATCATATATAATATACGTAATTTGATGTGTTATTTTCATTCCAGTACAAAAATAATACAAAGGATTTCTGCTTATTTTAGCTTGTTTTGTAAATGCAATAACTTTAAGTGGTAAATGTATCGATTTGCGTTTACCATGTGGTTGTCATAATTATGACGAGGAAGATTTTGTTTTGCTGTGTTTGGTTAGCGCTATAGAACCAGGTTTAATCCACCATTTGTCCATTCGTTTTTGATGCGTTTTGTTATTTGATTTTGCCATGTGATTCTGGACTTTCCCAATTGATCTTCCTCTAAGTTCAGTATTTTTGTGATTTTACTTTTTTGGATGTAGACAAAAATTAGATAACAATAATACCGAACCCCAAGAAAGATTCTAAACTGAATTTTCCTTAACAAATGGCAATATCAAAAAGCTCAATCTCATCAACCGAATGGAGAAAAACAACGTTCATATTCATAACTTCGTACAGACATCCTTATATAGAAAATGGTGAATGGAACACGGTATTATACCTGAATAAACCTCCAACTTGTATGACAGTCGCAAAAGATTCCATTATATCGACAACAATGTGTGAAAGAAAACAAAACCCAAAACTTTTAAGTAAAACTAACAAAAAAAGGGGTACAACAGTCAATGTTGTGTTTATCTTGTAGGCTCTATAGAACAAACAACTATGCCAACAAATAAAAACAAAACGGCATGTAAATACTCTATAGACAAAAGATATTAATAAAACATTACCATGACACATTACATGCAATTCTCTACGAAAGATTAAAATAGAGTTCACAGATTACCTGCTACATAGCAAAACCTCTGTCACTAATAAAAATAATATCTTATTCGAAGGTCATTTTTTTTTCTCTGTGTTAGGTGTTCTTGCGTTTGTTTGTATTGTATTCATGTCATGAAATGCTGTAATTTTAGCGGTATTTTTTTAAATTGTCATATAAGCGAGAGGCTTGGCTAGCTATAAAACCAGGTTCAATAAACATCTTTTTCATTCGTAAAATGTCCTCTACCAATTCAGGAATATGGCAGTTGTTATCACATCGTCCGTTTCTATAGGAATAGTGGTGTTTGCTTTTGTTGTTTTTGTCCCTTTATATCAAATGTCTTCACCTTGCTTTTATTTTCCAACACGGATTTGTTTTCGCTTTATCAATTTATGACTATTTAACACCGGTTTACTTCTGTTGTCTTTATTTTCCGCCTTTTGTCCCTTAAAACCTACTTTACAGACTTACTAAATAAAGTCACTGCTGTTTTCTCATCCAGAGTATTCATTTCGTGGCAACACCAATTAAAATTCAAATTTTCAATACTTTTTTCTTTTTAAACACGTAGATAAATGCTGATGATACAATTTGAATGTATCAAGATTATTAATCATTTAACATTGCTTGTGTCCTTTTCAAATGACAAGTTCAGAACATCAAGCTTGGCACGCTCCCAAAACCAGGCAATTAATATTACGTCCCTTTTTCGACGCATATATTTCTGCTTATAACTACATTCCACAAATCAGGAGGACACATCTCAACCTCCGCACAAGCTTTTTTTAGAACGGGAAAGTCTATATATATGTCGGTATACCTATCCCCGGGAAACCCTTGGAGTCAGTTTCTGAAAGAAAAAATATTTACTTTGTAAGATTTCATACGAACGAGGTGTACGAATATCCGCAGCTTTTTATCTTTAAGTTTTTATTTAACTTGATGGTTATTTCTTTCGTCATACCCCTTTCGTAAAAATAGCAAAAATACTAAACCCCGAGGAAAGTTCTAAACGGAAAGTCCCTAAGCAAATTGCAAAATTCAAACCTCAAATACATCAAACGAATGGATAACAATTGTCATACTCATGACTTGGTACAGGCACTTTCTTATGTCGCAAATTGTTGATTAAACCTGCTTTTATAGCTAGCTTAACCTCTCACTTAAAAGACAGAACATTTCTTTCATTGATAATCAGTTTTTTTCCTGTGCTGTGTCGTGGAATTTCCACTTTGTTTACTTTCAAAACATGGTAAAATAAAACAGACTTGAATTGTCATCAGACTTGTGCTAAATCATACTAATATGAATTGATGTATTATAGTCTTTAAACTCAACGAATATTTAAACTATTATTACATAAAGTATTTAAGGTGTTTATTTTTATCATTTCTAAGAAATGCAAACTTTGATGTATTTTTTATATTTAGAAATTTATTGCACGGAGATGGAGGAGAAAACACATGTATTTTTGTAGGTATATAAGTCTAGTAGTAAAACATCGATGACCAATAGTAAACAATAATATACACCTATTGACTGCCAGCTTGTTATCCCTGGGAAATCAACTATTGCGAAGAAGAGGGCAATAGTTGGTATCAAAGGGACAACAAACTTGCTATTATCCTCATAACCAGTCAGTAAGTGTTTTATTTTTGGCACGCTCCCAAAATCTGGCAAATAATATTACGTCCCTTTTTCGACGCGTACATTTCTGTGTATATTTCTGCGTAAAATTACATTCCACAAATCAAGAGGAAACATCTCTACTTCAGCACAAGCATTTTTAGAACGGAGAAGTCTATTTATATATGTCAGTATACCTATCCCCGGAAAACCCTTGAGGTTAGTTTCAGAAAGACAAAAGATTTACTTCGTAAGGTTTCATACGAACAAGAATGTGAACGAATATCCGCAGTTGTTTCATCTTTAAGTTTTATTTCATTTAATGGTTAGATATTTCGTCAGACTTATGGATACCAACTGTAAAACAGTCCATGTAAATTGATTTAATTAATGGAATTAAACAACATTACTGTATTGGTTAAAACAGGAAATGAAAAAGATGGAATCCCAGTTCTGTGTAGACCTGTATTGTTGGCACTCATACCACATCTTCTTATGTCTGAATTCGTGTATCACCTAAATGGTGCTTTCTTCTAATTTCTATCTACATATAAACTGTTATATATATGAAAACAAGCTTTTTTTACATTCAAAGTTTCAATACTCCTTTGATATACTAGTATCACAATTTATGTCCATCAATCTAAAGTTGCTATACGAGTCGTTTAAACCAGCTGCATTTTTGTTTATTTGTGTTGTTTATAAGTGTTTCTTGTTTCTCGGTTTTTACATAGATTATACCGTTGGTTTTCCCGTTTGAATCATTTTACACTAGTCAATTTTGGGTCCTTTATAGCTTGTTGTTCTAATCTAGCCTAGGTTCGTGTTGGTGGACGTACTTCAACCTATAATTGTTGACTTGAATGGAAAGTTTATCTCATACCTCATATTCTTATTTCTATTGGTCTTTCTAGATGAGGTAAGTGCGTCACTAATTATAGACGACTTGCTATGTGCTACATGTTTTTTTACTTTCTGCGATTCTTTTTTTTCCCTAATATCATGACCACCAAGTTATATGATGAGTGTTTCATTCTGATTATACCAGTAGCATGTTTTGTAGCAATTGTCAATTTGTCGTCGATTCATGAGTACGGATATTCTTATGATATATTTCTGCTGTCTGTTGATTCACTTTTTGATAATGTTGCTTCGGTATCACATCCCTGCATTTTGCAGACTGTGCATCAAGTATGTCATCTATATTAGCATTTTTCCCTCAATGATATACATTGTATAATATAGTCGTTTTAATTTTCCTGAATAAGTTGAGTGCTTTACCATAATTGATTCACATCTTTCGTACTTGGCTCTTTAAAAAGTCTCTCACACATCATTTTTATATTTTATTTTAAAGTAATGTCTTTGAATGTACATTGGTTTTGTTTCAATTCCCTGATAATTGTTGTCTTACAGATAATAAGAAGAAACAGCTTATCACGGCAAAAGACATGCAGAAAATCATGAAGAGAGATTCGTATTACCCTGTAGAGCCAGGATGACCAGCTGGATGGCAAACTTCGAAGGTTCGTATCCGTCTTAATTCTATGATGGTTTCCACTAATCCTGGCAAATTACCGATTTCATCTGCAAACTGCAATATTTAACTATGCCTTCAAGTTTCAGGTCGCATCAACATATATAATTTTGATTCCGAAACCAAACACCATTGAAAGAAATCAGGCCACAATGTGCATCTATTTTTCCA
>CM034360.1:34144691-34183702 GCA_019925275.1 Mytilus edulis
TTGTCACAACGGCAACCGCATGCACACGCACCAACCAGTAATCTGCCGAATGGTTTTCGAATATTGTGCATTGAAAAAGCAATTAAAGCTTCTAATGGACACAAAGTAAACCTTTTAAAGATACCAACATATTTATTTTACCTTTATTTTTCAAAAATTTGAAGTGAATTCGAGCTGCTTGATTTCAATAAAATTGTTTTATTTCGATTATTAGAAAAGTACAAAATTCGCACTTTAGAAATAGTGTGTACTCAACTTAAATGAAGAGGTAATTTATGTTGGTGATATCAACGATTTGTATAATACTATACAAATCCCTTGTGATATATAAAAAAATGTATCAATGTTTAATTTCTGAATTCGACGACCTAAAAGCGATCTTAATTGTTGTATAATTGTTAAGGTGTTGCGATTGCTGATTTCTTAATTTTGGTAATTGCTGCATGAATATAAAAATGTGTACATTGTGTGTGACTTTACCCGATGCGATGATCGACTAATGTCTGAATAAATTTTGCACTATTCATAAGTTTTTATAATCTGGGGACTGGATAATCGAAGAGATATGATTAACGCAGAATTAATTAGTACATACATTACCATAATTCAACTGCTCTCATGCATATTATTTTTTATTCTATGATTCCTTTTCTGGTTTTTTTTTCGATAGCATTTAAGAGTAACACAAAAACAATTATCATATTTACATGTCGTTTTACTTTAAATAAAGCTAATACTAACAATGACCACTGCCCTTTCCTCGATCTTGATATCTATATCACTAACGGAAAGCTGAATACTAAAATTTATGATAAAAGAGATGATTTTTCATTTCCTATTGTTAATTATCCATTTTTAGATGGTGACGTTCCCTTGTCACCATCTTACGGTGTTTATATATCTCAACTTGTACGATTCGCTCGTGTATGTAACAATGTTTTAGATTTTAACGAGAGATTTTTATGTATTACTGAAAAATTATTACACCAGGGTTTTCGATATCACAAACTAGTCAAAACATTTACTAAATTTTATCATCGGTATAAGGACATCATTCGTAAATATAGCTCAACATGCATACTTCTTATACGTTCAGGTATTTCACATCCAATTTTTTATGGAAATATTCTTTATAAAGCACAAAGGTGTCAGTATTCACCTCAAAAACTAACAAAACCTTTGAATAGACTTATTAAGAAGGGATATAGTTACGATACTGTTGTCAGGTCATTTAAGATTGCTATTTTGGCGTTAATATTGATTCACTTATAGGGTCATTGCATCGGAACTAAACACATTTATTCAAAAACCAGTTGTTGGCATGACACGGGTTATGTTCTTCTCATATAGGTTATGATGGTATGATGCTAGACCCCTAACGGGAAGGATTGTGCCTGATGTTCATATGATGAAATCATAATCTTTCAGTCAGTTTAATTGAAGTCCTGCTGCATGTCAGTTAACTGTTAGTAGTCTGTTGTTATTTATGTATTATTGTCATTTTGTTTATTTTCTTTGATTACATCGTCTGACATCAGACTCGGACTTCTCTTGAACTGAATTTTAATGTGCGTATTGTTATGCGTTTACTTTTCTACATTGGCTAGAGGTATAGGGGGAGGGTTGAGATCTCACAAACATGTTTAACCCTGCCGCATTTTTGCACCGTTCCAAGTCAGGAGCCTCTGGCCTTTGTTAGTCTTGTATTATTTTAATTTTAGTTTCTTGTGTACAATTTGGAAATTAGTATGGCGTTCATTATCACTGAACTAGTATATATTTGTTTAGGGGCCAGCTGAAGGACGCCTCCGGGTGCGGGAATTTTTCACTACATTGAAGACCTGTTGGTGACCTTCTGCTGTTGTTTTTTTTATGGTCGGGTTGTTGTCTCTTTGGCACATTCCCCATTTCCATTCTCAATTTTATATCTATATTACTATTTATTATTATACCGAATGTTTTATAGGCAAGCATTTTTTTAGGCTGAAATATTATTAGGAAAAGCAAGAATTTGTATACATATTTTTGGGGAAAGATAGATCAAATTTAATTTTATAGGCGATAAATGTCTATGCGATACTACCTTAATTTGTATCGCAATTTCTAGTGTCTTGAATTTTCATTCTTTTCTTTGTTAGATCTTCAATTTGCTTTATCGTCACCTGAATTGTTTGTAGAAGTGTGTTTATGTTAATGTCATGGCCTTTTATATTTATATTGTTTACTGAGCATTTAAGCAATGATAATATGACAAAAGCAGTTGCTAAAGCCGCCAATAAATCGTTGGGTTTGTTAATATCTAAATGTAAAGCTAATGGTGGTTTTCAATATTGTACATTTACAAAATTATTCGATACACTTGTATAGTCTGTAATAGATTATGGTGCCTCTATATGGGGAACACGTGATTTTTCATGTATAAATAGTATTAAGAATAGAGCCATGCTTTTTTTCATGGGTGTAGGAAAGTACACGCCTAATATGTCTTTGCATGGTGACATGGGCTGGATGCCATGTAAAATCAAACAAAGGACTAATGTGGGCCTTACGACGACATATAATTTCTTTCATTTCATTTTGACTCTGGTGGATAGTTGCCTCGTTTGCAATGATATCACAGTTTTCACGTTTTTATATTATAGTATAATGTTCGAAATAAAACTTTTCGTATAAAACAGATCAATTGTCAATTTTTATATATAATTATTTGATTTTAACATTTTATAATAATGTTTAGTTTTATCATTTGTTTGTGCGTCCATCTAGATAGAATGAGATGTGGTACGAGTGTCAATGAAACAACTTTCAATCAAAGTCATAATGTGTAAAAACAATTATCTACACTTGATTGTCATTTGCTTAAAGTTTATTTAAGGTGGTACCCAACACCTTGACTAACATTAATTTGGCTCGATTAATTTTCATTAAATTTTCACAAAGTATTGACTTTGACCCTTTGATAAAATCATAAAAATTTCAAAAAAAAAATGCACCAACCATTTTAACAGAAAAATTACACTGGTTTTAGCATTTTCACAAACACTAGTTTTGATCATTGAGAAGCTTAATATTCCGTTAACTACACAACGTAATTAAAACGTTCAGCTGATTTTCAGAGTTATTAGACTGTAGTGTTAGGTACCACCTTAATGAATGGCTATTATTTATTTTGAATTTATTGAACCATAAAATTAATTTTATACTCTTCAAATTGAATACCGA
Source organism: Mytilus edulis (assembly GCA_019925275.1). NCBI lineage: Eukaryota > Metazoa > Mollusca > Bivalvia > Mytilida > Mytilidae > Mytilus > Mytilus edulis. Next base: position 34,147,914 of record CM034360.1, read on the forward strand.
ATAAGTTGGGAAATGTTTATCTCATATGCAGGTGAAGTTGGTATATTTCTACTAAGGTGCAGGAAATTGATCTTATCAATATAAAATCATCTCGTTTGTCATAGAGTCTAGTATCGAGATGACTTTGTATGTCAAATTCGAGATATAAGTCTAAAAATGAGGCAGAGGAAGCCGTGTCTGTTGTTTTTTTAATTTCTAATCCTGGGGGATATATTAATGGAATTCAATCAGAAAAGTTCGGATTGTGAATGGAAAAAACATGATCAATACATCTGAAAGTGAAATCAAATAACCTGGCTTCTTTGATCTTCTTGTTTTTGACAAGTTTTGAAGGAACTCCGATCATTCGACATTTATCCTTTTTTTTTTTTTTAATTTCACCAAAACTAGGCCAAATAAATCCGCCTTGAATAGATAATAGACTTCAGCTTACTCATACACGAATTAAGGTATAAAAGTCTTCTAATCGTTTCGCTCTAATTATACAGAAATTGCCAAAATCGTTTATTAGTAACATTTTAAAGAAATACGATGATTTAAATGTATTTAGAAATTGTATGGTGTTTATTGGAAAAACGCACGGAGATGCAGGGAAGACACCTTATATTTCGGTAGGTATGTAAGTCCAATGATAAGCATAAATGTAGGACCAATAGTAAACAATAACATTAAAAATGGATGAAGATGTGGTTACTGTCAGGAAGAGGAACGACAACTGCTGACGGAAACCACTGACAAATGATCACGTTGTATTTGATACGTAGCTAGATTGATGTCGTCTTCTAGATTATTGTCTACTTGAAGGTTATTAAGGTTTGTAAGACTGGTGACACTATTGACAATATCCGATTGTTTTTATTACTAATCCTTTTCCTATACTTAAGAAGTGATATATACTCACTTTGACAAGTTCAAGGTTCTTAACCTTCAGACGCTAGATAAATAAACATTAAAATAATATGATAAAACAAATCACAAAATTTATCAACTTTTAGCTTTTTTTCTTGGTGGTTTATCAATCATGTTTGGGTCGCAATCAACAATTATCACTACAAATATTAGACTAAAAATCATATATAATATACGTAATTTGATGTGTTATTTTCATTCCAGTACAAAAATAGTACAAAGGATTTCTGCTTATTTTAGTTTGTTTTGTAAATGCAATAACTTTAAGTGGTAAATGTATAGATTTGCGTTTACCATGTGGTTGTCATAATTATGACGAGGAAGATTTTGTTTTGCTGTGTTGGATGTAGACAAAAATTAGATAACAATAACACCGAACCCCAAGGAAGATTCTAAACTGAATTTTCCTTAACAAATGAGGCCCCTCATGGGGAGGGGGGGTCCTAGTAATCACATAATCACCATTTTTTTGCCAATATAATCACATAATCATTAAATATTTGCTTATCTTTAGTAATCAAATAATCATAAACTAAAAATACAGTCCTAGGTAATCAAATAATCATGAAATATTTGGCTTAATAATCAAATAATCATTAAAAAAACGGCCAAGTAATCACATAATCAAAAACCCCATGAGGGCCCTCACAAATAGCAATATCAAAAAGCTCAATCTCATCAACCGAATGGAGAAAAACAACGGTCATATTCCTGACTTCGTACAGACATCCTTTTATAGAAAATGGTGGATTGAACACGGTATTATAGCTGGTTAAACCTCTAACTTGTATGACAGTCGCAAACAATTCTATTATATCGACAACAATGTGTGAAAGAAAACAAAACCCAAAACGTTTAAGTAAAACTAACAAAAAAATGGGGTACAACAGTCAAAGTTGTGTTTATCTTCTAGGCTCTATATTTTAAAAAAAATATTTAAATTGTCATATAAGCGAGAGGCTTGGCTAGCCATGAAAACCAGGTTCAATCAACATCTTTTTCATTCGTAAAATGTCCTCTACCAAGTCAGGAATATGGCAGTTGTTATCAAATCGACCATTTCTATAGGAATAGGGGTGTTTGCTTTTGTTGTTTTTGTCCCTTTACAGCAAATGTCTTCACCTCGCTTTTATTTTCCAACACGGATTTATTTTCGCTTAATCAATTTATGACTATTGCACAAGGGTATACTCCTGTTGTCTTTGTTTTCCGCCTTTCGTCCCTTAAAGTCCACTTTATAGACTTACTAAATAAAGTCACTGCTGTTTTTTCATCTAGAGTATTCATTTCGTGGCAACACCAATTAAAATTCAAATCTTCAATACTTGTTCTTTTTAAACCCGTAGATAAATGCTGATGATACAATTTGGATGTATCGTGTAACATTGCTTGTGTCCTTTTCTAATGACAAGTTCAGAACATCAAGCTTGGCACGCTCCCAAAACCAGGCTATTTATATTACGTCCCTTGTTCGACGCATATATTTCTGCTTATAACTACATTCCACAAATCAAGAGGACACATCTTTACCTCAGCATAAGCTTTTTGTAGAACGAAGAAGTCTATATATATGTGTGTCAGTATACCTATCCCCGGGAAACCCTTGAGGTCAGTTTCAGAAAGAAAAATATTTACTTTGTAGGATTTCATACGAACGAGAAGGTGTACGATTATCCGCAGTTTTTTATCTTTAAGTTTTTATTTAACTTGATGGTTAGATCTTTCGTCATACTTTCGTAAAAATAACAAAAATACTAAACTCCGAGGAAAGTTCTAAACGGAAAGTCCCTAAGCAAATTGCAAAATTCAAACCTCAAACACATCAAACGAATGGATAACAATTGTCATATTCATGACTTGGTACAGGCACTTTCTTATGTCGCAAATTGTGGATTAAATCTGGTTTTATATCTAGCCTAACCGCTCACTTGAAAGACAGAACATTTCTTTCATTCATAATCAGTTTTTTTTCCTGTGCTCTTTCGTGGAATTTCCTCTTTTTTTAACCTTCAAAACATGGTAAAATAAAACAGACTTGTGCTAAATCATACTAATATGAATTGATATATTATAGTCTTTAAGCTCATCTAATCTTTACACTACTATTACATAAAGTATTTAAGGTGTTTAATTTTATCATTTCAAAGAAATGCAAATTTTGATGTATTTTCCATATTTAGAAATTTATTGCACGGAGATGGAGGAGAAAACCCATTTATTTTTGTAGGTATATAAATCCAGTAGTAAAAACAACATCGATGACCAAAAATAAACAATAATATACACCTATTGACTGCCAGTTTGTTTTCCGTGAGAAATCAACTATTGCGAAGAAGAGGGCAATAGTTGGTATCAAATGGACAACAAACTTGCTACTATCCACATAACCAGTCAATTATTTTTGGCACGCTCCCAAAATCTGGCAAATAATATTACGTCCCTTTTTCGACAAGTACATTTCTGTGTATATTTCAAGAGGACACATCTCTACTTCAGCACAAGCTTTTTTAGAACGGAGAAGTCTATATATATATGTCAGTATACCTATCTCCGGGAAACCCTTGAGATTAGTTTCAGAAAGACAAAAGATTTACTTCGTAAGGTTTCATACGAACAAAAATGTGAACGAATATCCGCAGCTGTTTCATCTTTAAGTTTTATTTCCCTTAATGGTTAGATATTTCGTCAGACTTATGGATACCAACTGTAAAACAGTCCATGTAAATTGATTTAATTAATGGAATTAAACAACATTTCTGTATTGGTTAAAACAGGAAATGAAAAAGATGGAATCCCAGTTCTGTGTAGACCTGTATTGTTGGCACTCATACCACATCTTCTTATGTCTGAATTCGTGTATCACCTAAATGGTGCTTTCTTCTAATTTCTATTTACATATAACTGTTATATATATGAAAACAAGCTTTTTTTTACATTCAAAGTTGCAATACTCCTTTGATATACTAGTATCACAATTTATGTCCATCAATCTAAAGTTGCTATACGAGTCGTTTAAACCAGCTGCATTTTTGTTTATTTGTGTTGTTTATAAGTGTTTCTCGTTTCTCAGTTTTTACATAGATTATACCGTTGGTTTTCCCGTTTGAATCATTTTACACTAGTCATTTTTTGGGTCCTTAATATCTTGTTGTTCTAATCTAGCCTAGGTTTGTGTTGGTGGACGTACTTTAACCTATAAGTGTTGACTTGAATGGAAAGTTTATCTCATACCTCATATTCTTATTTCTATTGGTCTTTCTAGATGAGGTAAGTGCGTCACTTATGATAGAAGACTTGCTATGTGCTACATGTTCTTTTACCTTATGCGAATCTTACCAATTTTCCTGATATCACGGCCACCAAGTTATATGATGAGTGTTTCATTGTGATTATACTAGTAGCATGTTTTGTAGCAATTGTCGATTTGTCGTCGATTCATGAGTACGGATATTCTTTTGGTATATTTCGGCTGTCTGTTGATTCACTTTTTGATAATGTTGCTTCGGTATCACATTCCTGCATTTTGTCCATCAAGTATGTCATCTATATTAGCATTTTCCCCTCAATGATATACATTGTATATTATAGTCGTTTTAATTTTCCTTGAATCTTGAATAAGTTGAGTGCTTTACCATAATTGATTCACATCTTTGGTACTTGGCTCTTTAAAAAGTCTCTCACACATCATTTATATATTTTATTTTAAAGTAATGTCTTTGAATGTACATTGATTTTGTTTCAATTCCCTGATAATTGTTGTCTTACAGATAATAAGAAGAAAAAGCTTATCACGGCAAAAGACATGCAGAAAATCACGAAGAGAGATTCGTATTACCCTGTAGAGCCAGGATGACCAGCTGGATGGCAAACTTCGAAGGTTCGTATCCGTCTTAATTCTATGATAGTTTCCACTTATCCTGGCATATACCGATTTCATCTGCAAACTGTAATATTTAACTTCAAGTTTCAGGTCGCATCAACATATATAATTTTGATTCCGAAACCAAACACTATTGAAAGAAGTCAGGCCACAATGTGCATCTATTTTTCCAAATTCAAAAACTTTTTCTTATAGAAAAAACTACTTTAAGTTTGTGATAAGCTCTTTTCAGAAAACCCCGTCCTCACAAAAGGTTTTTAAATGTAATGAAGACATTTAAAAATGAAACTCATATTTACATATGGGTCAAACATATCTACCAGTCAGTGACTGTACTGACCTCGGCGTATTACAAAAGTAGCCTTTTGGTTATCTCCGTTTGAAAGACTCGACATGATGGTTTAATTTATTCAGTGAATACATGTCAGACGAGATGGTTGAATCTGTAGCAGAAAATCAGCGTACAATCTTAAATGATATACGAGGTTTAGCTGGCTATAAAACTAGTTCTAATCCACCATTGTCTTCATAAGGAAATTTCTGTAACAAGACAGGAATATGACAGTTGTTTTACATTCGTTTGATGTGTTTGAGCTTTTGATTTTGCCATTTGATAAAGGACTTTAAATAGACGATTATTTCAATCAATCATTTTTTGGAGGCATGGTTCAAGAATTAAGTGGGCAACATGTTGATGGAATGCAACAAATCTTTTTAAGAAATACCTGTAATTCGAGAGAAGCCAGTATATTTTAGTAGACCATGTCATTTGACGTAAACAACTTTAAAGCTTTTAGGAGGATGGACATTTATTATGTTATATGTGTAAACATGAATAATAAAACATGTGACTACAAACAAGATTTCTTCATTTGCCTTCTTCCTTTGCATATGTCGATTATGTTACCGCTAAAAAAAATATGTTCATTTATTAATTGCTCCCTGACCTCATGTCAATTATTACTTTGATCATCGTAATTGTACTCTAAATTCAAACTTCTAACAAAGACATTAGATTTTAAGCATTCACTCCGTTTTAAGATCGAACCTGTTTCGTACCGGATGTGAATCATACTGACGTGCAGCTGACGATGCAGATATAAAATAAGATATAGTTCTTACACCAATAAGTTGATTGCTTAAACTTGATTTCAGAACTGTGGTTTTTGTTATGGCAAATTATCTATAACGATATTTATTTGGCAAAACATCATAAGAAGAAAATCTAATATGCCATAAATAAAGTCTAATTTGTAGCGATGATCAATATCAACCGAGAGCTTGATCATATTCATCTTTATGTTTATTTGACGTTGTTAACTTGCCTCAATACAGATTTATTTACAATGGTTATTTACCCAGACCAATTTCAGATATGAAATGGACATAGTTATATCTAATATCGGCTCTATAACGTAAAAATGACAATAAGATAAATTGCTAGACTAGTATTAGTTACTTGTCCAAATACTATATCATCATATCCTATAGTATATCTATTCATACGGTGTAATTAAAACTTTTGGTGTATTGATTGCTTGTTCATCTGTACAGATCTACGGCATTTGCATTAAACCATAAAACAGTACAAATTATGGCCGATTGAACTTTTATCTAATAATGGAACATTTGTATCACGTATGAATTGATGGTGTTCCACTATTATTTTATATATAAAGAAAACGTTAATGAGATAGCATCCTTCAACCCTTTTGAAAAACGTTTGAAATTTACAAAATTTCATCTTATGCTTTAAACTGTTTTAATAGTTAATGGAATGCAATAGTGTTTTTCATACGAAATGAAAGCAAGTAAACTTTGCATTTTGCTAAAATAAAAGGATCGTTATTTGCTTTTAATTCGGTTTAAATTTCTAAAATAAACACGATATAATTCTTACTATGCAGTTTTAGTTATAAATATAGATATATTATTTACATTTTAATCTCAATGTAAAACAAAACTTCGAGTAAGGTTAAGACGATCATCTGAATGCCTGCCTTTGGAACTTGCAATTCCTTACTTATTACCCAATTCGTAATTGTATGAGCAACACAACGGGTGTTACTTGTGAAGCAAGAACTGCTTACCCTCGGAGCACTTAATCACCCCTGTTATGTAGTGAGCTTTGTAATATCTCATCTTTTTGTGTTTTGTCATTGTATGTATCATTGTCCATTTTATTATTGTCCATAGTGTTAATTTGGTTTCTGATTTTATTTTACTTATCTTGTGATTTTAACGACTCCATGCGATTACGATTGCTTTCACATCCACGTCACAGTTTCTGTTATATCCCGAGGATATCACCAACTAAAAAAGAAGCACTTTTGTGTTGACTGAAAATATCGTTAATATGCTAATACAAATGTTGAATTATTTGAAACAATAATGACTGGCAAAGATTGCCTTATTTGTCTCAACTTTTTTTGGAATTCGTGATTTTTGAAATCTCTTCGAATTCGTATTTTCATTTGACGTTCCAACTGTTTTCATTTTAGCGCCACCGTTGTGTCTTTTTAGACACAACGTGTCAAGCGTTCCAAAACAAGTAAGCATGTTTCAAAATGTAAATAGCTAATCTGTTTTTTTTTTTAACTTATATCATTAAATGGAAGTTATTTAGTTATGTTAGCAACAACCAGAGACAAATACCATATATCCTATACTAGAATAGTATATGTCTCGGCAAAAAGTCATTACATAATTGTTCATGTTCATTCACTCTCTTTAGTATAGAATATGTAAGTTGCATTAACATTAATAATATTCCCCTCTACTTCTAGGATAAAAGCGTTCGATGAAACTTAATAAACGGGGTATTTTTTATATAAAAAGACAGGAAAAGTGTTTTCAGCTTAATACCTTAGTTTACTTTTGCTATTAATACTTTTACATGGGCACATTTTTAGGATGCATAATATACCCATACTATGATAATGAATTCTACGTGAATATATTTCAGCAAAAGGGTTAATGTACGATTTTTGTTTATCAGAAAAATGATAAAAGGTTTATTTTTCGGGTTTGTTTATATCTTATTTAAAATTAAAATAAAAAATACAATGCGTAATTCTCCGCTTTACACCAACCTGAAGTCATTTAGTAGACGGTTTGAATGGACTATATGTCGATCCAAAATACAACAAAATGAATTATGAATTATACATGCATTTTGTTCTTTCTAGGTTAAAAAAAAATCAGAACTTGTCAAATCGACAGCTTTATGTTTTGGCATGATTGAATCCTTGTAATCTGTGGAGATTATGGATAGCTGTCATTAATATTCGTTGTAATTTGAATATTGTAAAATACTTGATTAAAAGACATAATTGCACACTGTTTAATATGCGGGTTTTATTGTTATGATAAAAATTAATTATAACCGAAATCTTATAAATTCAAATTCCGAAATATCAACAGTTCTTATAGCGTGTATGAGTCATGTAATCGATGGGTCGATTACGGACAAGACATGAAGGATGGACGGACAAATTGTCAAAACTACCGAATCTAATACTCTGCGTAGTAATTTGTACAAATTGGATTAATAAAGTATCCAAACTCACTCGATTGTTAAGAATTGATGTCATAAGTCAATATCACAATGATGTATTGGCTTAGAAAACGTCATTTCCATTTATGTAATCATCTGGGATCTAAAAGCTCGTCTAAATGAGCATAAACGGTATCATTCATTTCTGGTGATCTTTTATTAGGTTTCTAACATTTCTAAATTGCTACTTGCTTAAAAATGTCAATACACAATTATATAATTAGATAGATCGACTTGGTTTGTACCGTTTCATCATGACTTGTTGCACAGAAGTTTGATAGATGGTTAATCAATATGATAGAGGTAGGGGTGAAACCAATTTGCACAAATATCACATGAAACAGACAGCTACTAAATATTGATGTTTTCTCTCTGAGGAGTTGAGAACAATGATTGATATCTAAAACATATAGTAAGGGATGTATGACTAATACTTTCTCTAAGCATTTATTTCATATCAATGTCTGGAAGGAAAACTTTACTTGTTTTCGTACTTAGATTGGCAAAACTTAGTTAAGATATGTTCCAAGCCGAACTGGTTAATGGTTAATATTATTTATCTTGTCTTTTTGCAAATAAGTTTTTTTTTTAAACTTTTTGCTTTCATCGGCGATACCATTTTGACTATACCCTTTTATAATTTTACAGAACTGCAACTAGCTTTGATAAAGAGTATCGGATGCTGGATATTCAGTATATATATTGGTGTAATAAAGTTATATACCTATTTATTTATGTGTGTAAATATATTCAGCATCTGCATATACATGTGCAGAAAATTATAGTTACAGGTAAACACATCATCTAGTGTTTCTTAGATTTCAGATAGATGAATAATGCACAGTGAATCCTGCAGGCATAACCACTGAAATGTACACTACAAATAAAACTTTTTTATTGAAGCATCTGTCAGTTGCAGGTTCACGCTAATTGTTTTTACATATTAAACCAAATAAAAAACCATTGAAATATAACAATTTTAATGTTTAGAAAGTCAAACATACTTTAACTATCTGAATTGCACTGCTGCAATAAAAGAAACATCCGAATAAAGTATAACACTAGAAGAATTATACGTTTGAAATAATTATGATTAACAAACCCTTCGTCATATATTTATTAACATTGAGATAATTAAGAAAAATAGAACGTTCAAAATAAGTTTATAAAAGCCAGGACAAAGACCTATAGATGTTAATTTCTGTGTCATTTGGTCTTTTATGGAAAATTATTTCTTTGGCAAGCATACTACCACTTCTTTTTTTAGTATTTAGAAAAGTCTAAAAATCCAAAGTGCAAAATTTTAAGAAAGACAAGTCTGCGCGGAAAAGGATACGATATACATTTAAGTTTTTATTACTTTGGAACTTACACAGTCATAACACGGTATCTAAGATTATGATCGAGAAATTGCAAATAAGTTGGCAAAGTTAAATTTTCTGAAGTTAATGTAAAATGCATATAGAGTACAAACGTATTTCAGTGTTTGAAAAAACAACTAGAAAAAAAACTTTAAATGAAGGAAAATCAAGAAAGACCAACTTTAAGAGTGATATGAAAATCCAAATGGTTTTAAGGGCATAATATATGAAAAAACATTTTCGAAATCGGTCTGCATTGATGTCTCATTTAGGATTGTGTTGACAATATTTTAGAGAAAAAAACTAAGTTTAAACTGTGAAGAAAATTTCGTGAATAAATTTAATAGTATTTAACGCATATAGTCTGTTGCACAGAAAGTATAGCGTGATACGAGTACATGGTTGAATAAGTTTCTGTTTGTGGTGTTTTTGTTATATCTTAAGGGGGTAGACCTTGGTTCAGGGAGATAACTCTATAAATCAGTAATGCGTTTGTAAAAGTCAAGTTTCACCAATGTTTTTAAGCATTTTCCTGAAACAGAGTGGAAATAATCTATGTTACCTAGAAGCTTTAAAGATGTTTATGAAAGTGGTTGACACAAACATACTGGTGATTTTATGAGTTATCTCCCTTAACCTAGGTCTACCTCCTTAAATTACATTTTTTTTCAATCACAATTTAACATTTATTTCATTTGGGGAATATACATGTATTGTTTATGACTGACCGTTGAAAGTCTGTTCCAAACACTCGTGTCTTTTTAGAGCATCGTTTATTTGTATCGTTGGGTAACTGTCTTGTTGACATATACCCTACAGTTCCTATTTAAATACTCGATGTCAGTAGCAACAAAAAATTAAGACTGCACCTATATAATGCGTTCAAGAAACCCATTCTTCTGAGGTGTAACAAACTATTTTCTTCTGACATTTACACTGATCAATTCTGTTGCACAGATTGAATCGGTTATTGATGTTTCTGTGGTTTTTGACAGTCTTCTAAGAAACAAGACGCCACTTCGGCATAACTTGTGTATCATATAACAGCATTTGAATATTGAAAGTTTTAAAATGTCAGACTCCATTTAAGTATTGGATAGAAGACAAATGTGTATAGGGAAAACTATTATTGATTATGCTAATCAGCATCAATAAATTAATAATATCTAAGACCTCCTCTTTGGTTATTCATTCAGACATTTATAAGCAAGAATACCCATGGGTCAATCAATTTGAAGATAAGAATTTCATTGTAATATTAGTCTTTTAACAATTATTCTTATTTTTTCACTATTTTTTCTTATTTTTTCACTGTTTTCTTATTTTTTCACTATTTTTTCTTATTTTGTAAACTAATGTTAAAATAACCTTATGAATATGAGCTCTAATTCATAGTTCATAATGTTTATAGTGGTTTCCTCGTTCAAAAAAAAAAAATAGACTTCTGCAAGACTTCATCAGACATCACATAATCAGATAATGTTAGTTGTTTTTTTCTATACGTATATTTATATATTATAGAAGTTGATGATTTATACAGCAAAACCATCAAGATAATATGTATAAATTCAGAAATTTGCGCGTCATTTTCCATCTCGTGTTTTTTATCATTAGTTCGTTCTCTTTTATAAAATATTGCGTTTTTTTATGTGTTATTTAAAAGTAAATACAACGTTCGAACACAGTATACTTATTAATAACGAAACTCAAATGAAACGAATTAACTTGTAATTATAAGAGGCAAGAGAAGGGAAGTAAAACAACGAAATTTCTTTCGGAAGAAGATTAGCAGCGTGAACGATCTTTTTATATAATTCTATCAAATTCTGACAGTTCATATTCCGTTTTCAAACATCCTCTGAGGGAAAAATAACGTTGTTCAGCTGTTTATTCCATCTGCCTTTTGGCTGAAATTATCTTTATAAGTCTGAGCTAATAACAGATGGGAGACGGTAAGCATATTGTATACTCATTAATGTGTTCTCTCCTAGGCCATTTTTCCTCTTTTTTGTTTCTCAGAAGGACCAATCTTGATTTTGATATAAGTTGTCATCTCTTGTGTAATATCCGTCTTTGATTATCTTAGCGATGACCAAGACGAGGAACATTTATGAGGATCATATCGCTTTCAGAGTTTTTTTTCTGATATTTCATAAGAGTTACGCTTCACGTATTACCACCAAATATTCTTTTAAATTATAAAAAATAATAGTCAGTAAAACTATAAAATATTTTTTTCAAAAATATAATTACGGGATATAACATTTATTAGTTAATCCTGAATCGACAAATAAAGTTGTATTGCATGTACGACCAGACAAGCCTATAAAAACAGATACCCATTCGAAAAAGGTGTTGATCTGTAGCCCTTTTCACAAAAAATCTTATAAAGTGTAAAATTTATCGTAAGTCTAAAATATTCCTTTACAATGCAACTAAATATTTTTATCGTTAGAATAATTTTACACTTAAAGACCGGGGCTAGGGTATAAAAGGGAGACAATTTTTGAAAACATGGATATATTCAAATTTAAGGCAGGGTTTAGGTCTAAGGAACATTTTTTAATATTTCTTATGAATTAATTACTTTTTTTGCAAAAAAAAATGTGCAGAGGTGGGAACATAAAAAATAAATATTTATAGCCAAACAGATTGAAAAAATTCTTATTAATAATTAAAATATTTTAAAATGAAATTCTGAGGTGCAATATTTTTCAAATTCAAATCTTGTGATTGACAGATGAGGAGGAGATACCCATGGCAACAGCTTGTTTATATTTACACAGGAAGTAGTGTGAAACATGTGAATACATTCATGTCTAGATAAATTATATACTGCATGCATTAACGTACTGATAATCCACTTACCTATCAACATGGGAAGTATTATTATCCTAGACAGTGTATCAAGAAATCCACAGAATGTGTATTTTACACCACAAGAACTATGATCAACTATATAAAATCAGTATAAGTTTCAATTTCACAGATTAAACATGTTTTCACTTTTTCAGTATTTTTAAGAATAAAATGTTTGATGAGGTCTGGATTTAAAACAAAACTAGGTAACTAGGTAACTAAAAGAATATTAATTTTAAAAAATTTCACTTGGCAATTTTTATTCCCATAGGTGACCCATGTATGGGATGTTATCAGGATTTGGGTGCCAGTTTCGCACAAGTTTCAATACACAATTTGGCATTATATCTCGTTTATGCCAGATAAAATTTTTGAATTTTGGATCACGCGCCAAGGCTTGTAATTTTCTCTCCTGATATCTATCATCTCTCCAAACATCTCTATGGTACAGCATTGTCCAAAAATATTTATATTTTTCCTTTCTCAAACTGTTATTTCTCCTGTGTCTTTGCTGACCCTCCGTCTCCCACCACATTTGTATGTTGCTTTCATCAGTGATACATGGTTTACACAAGCAGAAAGGACATTCATCTCTATCTTCATTTTGCTGGATAACAAATCTGTTTACTTCTGTGTCCTCATTCGCATTGTCATCATTTTCAAGTATTTCATCAGTTTGGGTTGATTCATTCACACAAGTTGCTTGCTCATCATTTAATTCATTCACATCCCAGTTATAATATCCAAACAAACTAAGAATTGTTTCTTTCTGTTCTTCATTTACAAAAAGTGATAATTTTGTGCCCTCATTTGACATATTTGCAGAGAGGACTACACTTCTGTGTAGAAACTTGTGTAAAACAACTTTCCCTCCAAAATTTTTATCTAAGATTTATGGACAGTATCATGTTCTATCACATGGCATTGAGGAATTTCTAAGACCTTCTATTTGTTCTATTTATTTTGTGTGTAGGACAGCTGATATTCCCCACACATAATAAAAATCAGACTTTTATCTGTAACTTTTACATGAAGAAATTAATCAACCAATTTAAAAGACAAATAATAGGTTCTGTCATGCTGAGATTCCTGTAGCTAGTTTTATGTAGCATTTTACTTAGGGGTCAGTACAGGATACATTAATTAATTAATTCTGTTCTTTTATCTTTTTCTTGAAATAATTCATAAATTCTTAATATTACAATTATAATTTATATCCTTTTTATTGAAAGATAGAGGGAAAGTTAAAAAAATAAATTTCAATAAGTAAATAAGGTCATTTTTATATGAGATGGCAGAACTCCTGATGATACAGACTCACGCATCATGCAGGTATCAACTTCCCCTCTTGGACTTAGATCCATTTTGTGCAATTTGTTTATACCTAAATGATGGAAAAAGAATCTAAAAGACCTCCTTGTTTTAAAATATCTGTACCTGGTGATGACAGTAAGAAAAAAGATGTATTGGATAAACTACAACATGTACGAAGTATTATAGTGAAAGAGATGAACCACCCTGTAAATAATGCTTACATTTTGGAGAAAGTACTGGATGAATTTATTTCTACCCACAGTGTAGACAACTCTGGGACCAAAATGGAAAATATGAATTTAAACACATATATTCAGGTGGAGAAAAAAGATGTTGATCAGCAACTTTTTGTGACAGCTGAAACTTCATTGCAGAAATTGGTTAGTGTTTCAGAAAATCATTCATCATTTTGTACAGGTCACTTTAAATTAAAAAAACGAACTCAAAAAGGACATGTAGCCGCGATTAGATTTACATGTGACAAGGATAAGCATCACTCTGTACTTTGGTCATCATCTCCGTATTTGCCAAATGGAGAATATATGGCTAATTCAAGAATCTTCCACGGATATGAATGTAGTGGAATGTTACCTGTGCATTACAACCGATTTTCACAGGGGGCCAATATTGGACATATCAATAAGTCTAAACAAAGTTACATGTTTGATAAATATAAACGGTTTGTAGACGAAGAATACAACGACAGCATTGAGACTGCATTGATGGAAGAAGTTGGCATGTATGAAGACTTAACAAGTATTGACATTATGACTGATGCCCGACATGGCTGGAGGAAAAATGCTAAGGATTCAAGTGTTGTAGCTATAGGCGAGAAAATGCACAAAGTTCTGAAATGTGAACATATTACTAAAGCAGACGACTTTGTATCACAGAGACACGAAAAACTTGGAACTCAAAGAATATACCAGTACTTAGATGATAATGATGTTAAAGTTGGAATTCATTCGCATGACAGGAACATGAGTATAAACAAGTTGGTACGTGAATCTGGAGTAGTAAACCAGAATGATTCATGGCATGGAATAAAAGCAGTGAAAAGTGCAATGAAAAAAGTTTCCTCTGGACCTAAATATTTACAAGGTAAAACGTGGTCTGAACAGCTTGAGGACAAGGTAGAATCAGTAGCCACCCACTTTCATTGGGCAATTCGTAATTGCGAACAAAATCCTAAAGAGCTGAAGGACCTTTTGATTAATGTTGTGGAACATTACAAAAACAACCATACTAAATGTCACCCAGACTCCAGATGTAAAAGGGATGTAAATTATGAACCTAAAAGGTCAACCATCAATAAACCTATAGCAGAAAAACTACTTCTAAGTGTAATCCATAAATCTGTAATTTTCAAAAGTCCAGATCATTTCGTTCTTGCACGTGATACATCATATGTAGAAAGTTTTAACAATACAATGAACATGTTTCAGGATAAGAGAATTGTGTTTAGTGATGCAAATTATAATGCACGAGCCTGTTTAGCTGTCTGTCACTGGAATGAAAATGTGGACAGAGGCTTTACATCTATTTGGAATCCTGAAAGGAGAAATGCACCAAGAAGCATGAAAGGAAAGAAAAATTATAAACCTCCATCTTACTCTTATAGGAACAATATATGGAAAAGACAAATAGACTCCATTTATCTGTGACCACAATTTTGATAGACATGACAGTTTTCTAAACTATAAAATACTACATAAAATATGAAATTGTGTGACAAAAAAATTTGGAGTTATGACAAAAAAATAAAGAAAGTTGATTAATTTTATTTAATTTTTAATTTTTATTTTTTATATATATATTTAATCTGGAAATTAGATATGTAAATAATGTGTACAGTAAAATATTTTATTTACATTTATTTCTTGTCTATTCAACATGTGTTATTGTTTACATTATCACCATCAGCTGTTTATTACATTTCTTATCTATCTAAAGACCGCCCATATCCAAATAGGTTTAATTGCTGTAGGGGTGTAAAATTTTCTAGGTCATCCCCGGTCTTTAAGATTTTTTGTGAAAAAGGCTACAGGTTCTTATTTGTATTTCATATAATCTAGACGTGCACGTGACTGCGTATTTATACATCCCTCACACGAAGACGAACTGTCGCTTGTATCAGCATGCATGTATCTGTGTTGAATGAAAAACAAATTTACATTTCCTTATGAATTTATGTATTTGAAGTTGGCTAATATAACTTTTAAAAATGCCCTGATTCACTTTCTCAAGTACTCAAAACAGGACAATTAATTCTGACTTCATTCCCATGTATTTGTATCACATACAATGTCGGCATTTGTGGAATTTGGATATGAAATGCTACACTAAGTGTTATATATAATTATATATGCTCAAAAGGTATTTAAACACTTTTACAAATATCTGTCAATTTAAAGTGTTAATCATTCGTAAACACAGCTGTTGAACACATTTTTGTAAAAAAAAATAACTTTTATGCAGATTTTTTTTTAATTTTCCATTTCAATGATGAAGGTCGGTGAATCCAGAAAACCGTCTCGGACACACGACACTTATATATATAAAGTGTCATGTACTAGTATAAGATGTGGTATGAATGCCAAAATGACAGCTCTCCATCCAAGTGACAGTTTGTAAAAAGTAAACCATTATAGGTCAAAGTACGGCCATAAACAAAGAGTCTTGGTCTACAGCGAACAGCTAGCTATAAATGGTCCCAAAATTACTATTGTATTACAATCTAAGCAGGAAAACCAGCAGTCTAATCTATATAAAATGCGAAACGAGAAACACTCACATGCGTATCTCGTCATGCTTTATGTAAACAAATCAATCGTTTTATTGAAATCTCAGAAATGTTGCTTAGGAGTTATAAATTGTAGGCATGAAACTGCATGTAGTGCACGAAATGCTAGGTTCAATGACATTCGTATTCTTCTTGTTATTATTAGCTGCATCCCATTACCTTAGATCACCCTCATGGTTTACTCGGGTTCATGTTCTTTTTATCTGTTTGTGTATACATATAGTCATTTCTATCTCCTGCTTCATTTTTAGTATCATTTTTACTATTATAATGTTTCTCTTGTTTAATACAAACATTGTAGAAATATTTGGTCAATTCCTATTCTATTTTTTCAAGCTTATTTTTTATCATTGTATTTTTTTATGTCACGTCTAAGCAGATTCTATTTGATATACAGTACTTACACAGCTGAAATAGTACCCACTAAACGTGTTGACTAACTGTACATGTATATGCAGTTCAAATAACAAAAAAGGCTTACAGCAAATTGCACTATATATAGTATTAATATCTGAAATACCAGTGTATTTAGCTGATATACACAGATAACTCTGTCGACCTAGTATCATAAAAAGGGGGATAATGCAAAAAAAGATTGACGAAAATTCAGCTTCTATTGAATCATTGCAATTGATTTTATACGCATAAATTAATGCTTCTAGGTTTGCTGTTTCTATGAAAGGTATTTGGTATCATAGAAACAAAAGTACGAGTATAAGAAATTAAACGGACACA
The DNA here is from genome assembly GCA_019925275.1 of Mytilus edulis. Lineage (NCBI taxonomy): Eukaryota > Metazoa > Mollusca > Bivalvia > Mytilida > Mytilidae > Mytilus > Mytilus edulis. The sequence goes on from CM034360.1 coordinate 34,165,331, forward strand.
CATCTATCCATTTGTGTTGCACGCATGATGACTAATTTTTGTCCACCGTCAATGTAAATCAAGTTGAAATTTTAGTGACATTTTAATCAGTAATAAATGTTATGCTTTTGGTCAACACAATCTTCACCGAAATGTATTGTATAAAATATCACATGCGCTTCCCATTGACATAGAAAATATACTTATCCGCTGTAAATCTAACCTAATTTCTGATTATCTTGTTAACAAAAGGAAGCAGAGACCTAAGTCAATCCTAATGTTAACCTGAACCATAATTACCAGTGTTCTAATAATAAGTATATATAAAGGAAATAATTAACTAAGACTTAAAGGGTTCATTGGATGTCAAGCAGTGTAAGAATGTGGTACGAAGCTCTGAACCACTTCATTTCAAGTTTACATCCTCTATAGGCCATTTCCTAAGGTTTTCAGGTGAACCATATTCTCATGCTGACCTTACGGTTGTTTATATTTTTTCTGAATCATCATGAAAACAGGTGACTTAAAAATATACGATGATGAACCGACGACAAACTTTGAACAGGTTACTTTCCGAAAGTCAAGAGGATAGTCCGAAAGTGAAGAGGATGAGGGAAAAACAAACAAAAAAAGAATTCACAAACCGACTGATTGATTGGTGGCTTCTTAACATAAACCATGGAGTATCAATACATGGTATGCACAAACTGAGCCGGGATGCTGACACAAGTCATAAATAATTAAATCTCATTTAAAACCACTATTTGATGGATACTGATTTCAATACTGAGTTTACATGCCAATATATTGAATAACTATAGTATAAATATTTTGAATATTGTGAAAATATCTGTTCCGACGACTTATTTTCTTTGGACTTTTTATTTAAATTTTTTCAAACTTTTTCCGTGGCCTTTTTTCGTGTGCCTTTCTTTACACATTCGTTTTAGTCAACACAAGTAAGTAGCAGGACAAAAAATAGTTCGTTTAATTTAAGCAGTTTTATTATATTAAAACTTTAAATTAACCTTGACTATTTGAAAATTGAATACAAGCAGCAAGTAACTTTACAAATGACAGCTGTATCCTGTTTCATAGTGATGCAAAATTTGTTATAATGTTTCAAAGCTTTAGGTAGGAAGTCTATTCAGCAACATGACCAAGTCGTTCTATTTCTTTAATAAGACAACGAACTCGCGACGAATTCAAGCGTTTCTCGAATTTTTCTTTGTCGCAAAAATTTGATGAAAAGATAAAAGGCGTTTTTAATTATTAATAATATTGTAACCGTTAAAACTTCTACACTCCAATGATTCTTGTCTCTCGTAAAATATGTTGTATTGCCACCATATGGCTTTTTGTGTGATGATTAACATGTCCATTTTATCGATTAATAACTGTTTTAAAATTATGAAAATTACAGAAAAAAGAAATTATATTCTGATTCACTGATTTTTAATGGCCGTTAACAATGAAAACGAAGCGTCCGACCAGAGTAAAAATAAAGTACATATTTGTAATACAAGATGTTGAATGTCTAATGACTTTATTCAAGGTGTATAAATTCGCACCTGGTTTTTTTATGAAGTATGAATCAGTAAATATAGAATAACAACATATGATATGGTTACAGATGTTAATTTTGTTGACAAATATTTAAATAAGAAAATGATGTTGTATGTTTTACTTACATACAAGTCAAATTAAAAAATGAAATCATCTTGGCCTTTTCACAATTTTACATGAATACACAAAAAATACGAGATGTAGAGTAAAAATAACAAGTGTATTACTTTTTCTTTTATGTTTATTTTATACTATTAAATTAACTGATGCGACGTACGTTCAATATCCTTTTTGTTCATGTTTATATTCAAATTAAAACTTTATGGTCATATTACATCAACTTATATGATTTGTGACTAGAACGAAATATCTGATTTTCCAATAAAAATAAATGGAACTAATTCAGGTATTCATTTTAAATAAGCATTTACTGACCGCAACGGGTTTGTAAGAGGGAGAGGGCATTTTGGTAATTTCAATATACACCCGTGACCCGTAATCAAAAGACCGCACACGACAGTTTATTGGTACTTTATAAAGGTAAATACTGTATATATAGGTAACGATTAAACATAGTAATGTTTAATTTGTGGTGGAGAAACAATCCCGTTTAAATGGCTTTGGGGTAGAAAATAGAGTTAATCATCGGAAATAAATTATAGGTGTGTTAAAATTATGTAAAAGTATCTAACAGTCGATCTGAATAAAGATGAACTAGTAATTTGATTATGCCGAATTGGATAAGCATCACCAGTTACTAAGGAAACGAAAGTCAAATAGTAATATAATTATTATTGAATTGCCTCAATAAAAATTCTTTCAGACATTTATCTAATATGAAAAGAACAATTTAGATCTATCATAATCGATTTCATTTTGTTATTAAACGTTACAATGTATGTACCGTGCAGCAGACGACTATAGCTATTTATCGTCTGGTGTTCGCGTGGCAGTTTCTGTTGAAGATGTTGTGTTTTGATTACAATGAATGACTCATGCTACGTCAGACGATGGCATTAAAAGAAGATTAAAAAAATATTTGATGTGTGAATTAACTTGTACATGTGCTTTTTAGTGTAACTGTAGTGTGTGCATGGAGTATTTTATATATTAATCTATAATCTTTCAAAAATCAATTTTTGTACAGGATAAAAACGGCGCGTCAGTTTCCGGATGATGTTGACTAGTATGTTTCTTGTGTAAACAAACAAAAGATGACACTGAGGAGTGATGACACTATTTAATAAACAAAAACATTATACTTACTTCAAATTAACATCTGTGTCAAAGGGGGCTGACTCCGGAAACCTTCTTTATTGTTCTTCCACTGACAATAAACTTATCAGAGTGTGGTACAGGAAATAATGTTTTCTCATTGGTTAATTATTAATCCAAGCATAACATAACTACAGATGTGTATAGAGCATCTTCCAAAAAAGATAAACAATCATTTCTAGGATTAGAGTAATCAGTTTAATAAAATCGGGGTCAGTAGGTAATATAACACCCGCAGAGAAACGTTCGTAAACCAGATAAAACGGATTTACGCTTTATTACATTAATTCAACATTTGAATTTCATAGGGATTGGAAGTGTGTTGTCTATATGTGATATAATTAAAATGAACTTGTTGGATTGTCTGTGTTCTTACCATTCCGTTCGGACTAAACGTGTTTTAAGTCCAGTTTCTGTGACTTCAGGGACCAAATCTCATCGTACAGGTTGTGCATATTCTTCGTCCAAGATGTATATTTCATGCAGTAATTTATTTAGTGTGACTATAGTGATATGTGTGATATTGTGTAGTATATTTCCATGTTTGACGGGTTCTCCTACAAAACAAGATCAGGCATCTACACAAGCATTGGTAAGATTACTTATATATCATAAGAATGTATATATATACAGGACAGGGGCATGACATATTGTTACATCTACTATAATATTCCCACGGAAGCAAGGTTATTCCATATTTGAAATATTTTTCATTCTTTAATTGAATAAGAGATATATAATTATATGCATATGTCTTTGATTATACATTATAAATAATTTTGGGGTAATGGACATTGACTAATTGACAAGGAAATTAAAGGAATACTAGATATTAGTTATGATTTGCTGTATTTTGCATCCCTCTAAATATGGACTATGCATGTATCTCATGCGTATTTTGTGTCTGTTAATGTCGGATGTATATTCTCTAAAATTATTATAGAAAGCAAATCATTAATATCTTTTATTTTGATTCTTTTTAATGTTTTTGTTTTCATATATACCTAACCTCGTCCAATGTGTATTACAATTCATTCAAAAGATATATATTTCTTAAGTATGCTTTCAAAACGATGAGAGAACTGGTATTATGATTTTGAAAGTTTATCAAATATATACATAAAGACAAAAATGTACCTAAATTTATGCATTCTATGTAGGTTTCTTTCACTTGTAGCCCTAAACATACCAAATATTGAAAGGCCGCACTTTGGCCTATTATATTTTCTTTTTATACTTGGAGTTGTCTCATTTGCACTTATACTTCATCATCTTATTTCTATGTACATGCATAGATATAATATATATGGCTATTATATCTATGATAAGATAAGATAAGATAAGATAAGAATTTTATTAATCTAACCAAGAACCCACAAAGGGCATCATTTTACAACACAATATGATTGGAAAAAGCAAAACAGAAAACTAATACCATACTATAACATTATGGACAGGATCAGAGCCTCATCTGGATCTTATTTCTAAACCTTTAATAATGTAATTTCCTAGGCACATGAGAGTTGGTAAATGCTCATTTGTGAACAGCCAGAAATATTTCTTATCATTAGGTAGTTTTTTAAAATTGGTACAAAAAGTGATAACTTTATCAAATAATAATTTTCTCTGTTCATCATATAATGGACAATTTATTGTAAAATGGGTCTCATCTTCAATAGAATTTGATCCATGTGATAAGCAGTGATGACATAGACATTGAGTTCTCTCTATGTATTTTTTACTATATCTATCATTCTCAATTCTAAGATCATGAGCACTTATTCTCGTTTTATGATACATGTATACAAAATTTAAATCTGAAATTTGTGTATTTTACATATGAAATAAATCATGACTTAAAGACGTTCATCCTATTATATATTTTTCATATCCCAAGTAAAAACTTGGCATTACTATAAAAGCAAACATTATAACCAGATGTTTCCTACAATTATTTTTATGTGTAATGAGTTTTACAAATCTTCATAGAACGTTTCATTGAATCGTGCCAAAGATGAAACAGGCCGTAAAAACATATGGTGCACCTGATGAAATACTGCATGTCAAACTGATAGAGGGAAGGTGTCTGTTAGTAAGACATGTATGAAATATAGTTTTAATTTCTGTGAGGCATATATGTACTTCGTCGATCCTCAATATACCCCAGGTTGCTTTTTTCGAGTCAATCCCATAATTTACATGACTAATCTCAATTTTAAATGTATAATTTATATTTATTTTAACTTTTTAATTTTTAATTGGTTTGAGTCATTTTAAATTCTAGGAATTACAAGTTTTCAGTTTTCTTACGAGTACATCTTATGTTGTTGACGGAAGAATTTTTTACTTCCTATTTTCATGATTCATCAATGTTTAATAGATTAAAATATAAAAAAGAAATTAAAAATTAAAAGAAGTCAAAAGACAGTATTAAATCTCTATTAAAAGTAGATAAATGTTATGATAGTCTATGCAAAGATGTCAAATATTTACTTTTAATTCGTGATGAGTATTGAATATCAACATGATAATTCAGTTAAGTGTAGATTTCATGTAAATGACATTACGTATTGGAGCCAGGTGAGAAGATGATAATGTAAATATTAATCCATGTCACAGGTGTGACAACAATTTTTAAGACATGTCAATCAAAAATATTTAATTTTAAGGTTCAATAAGACCGTGCGTACCTTAATTTCCCATAAAAGTTATTTAATGTAAAGATAAAGCGATCTATTTGCATCTTTGCATTATTTACCTGTGTGCATATCGCCTTTAAGTGATAACTGATTCATGCAATCGATTTAACAATGAGCGTAATTTTTAGGTATACTTTTCACTTCTTGCAACTTTTCTTTGCGGTGAGAGTTTAAAATATCAAAGGTGACCTTGCACAAAAATCATTTATAACGATGAAGAATGCAGTCTTCACAAAATAAGGTGTGACATGACTTTTCTGTAACACCAGCTTGTTCATGTTGTTTCCATAGATTAAAAATTCCATAATATACACGTAACTGGTATAGATTTGAAAATGTCACTCCTTGCCTTCTCATCAATTATTTAATAAAGTATGAATAAAATGCACCAGGAAATCTTAATTGATGCACAATGATGCAGCTGAAACTGACTCAGTCACAGCTTCCTCTGATGAATAAATTCTTAAATCGGTCAAAGAAATTGCATCATAGTTACATGTATGTTCAGATGTCTCTGATGATGCAGAGATGAATCTGATATTCTCTCCAGTCTCATTTTAATTAAAAACTTACGAGATGAAAGATTAACAAGCAAACCGCATTGTCATATGACTTCTTGGTGGTTGCAAAATCAATTTTTAACCACCCTGAATAATGAGTTTTTATTGACTAAGTTCTATCTGATGGGCTCTGAATCATACCATATTTGTCTTTGATTTGGTACGTGAAAATCAACACTGAATATTCTGTCTTATAATGATACCCTCCGGATGGGCATTCGCCGCAATGTCCAATAATGAAGATAAATGACCAAGATGATGTATAAGGCACTATTTAGTAATATTGAACGTTCGTCTTTCACCTTGGAAAAACTGGGTCTGAACCTTTCAAGGTTAACTTTTCGTTTAAAAGAGTGATTTTCTCCACTGTTTTAAAAGTTTATTATTAAGGAAATTTCGAAAATATTTCACTTTCATGATTTGGATTTTGGAATGATTTTGTAATTTATTTCTTCATCATTGAAATTCCAATTTATATTTACGTAATATTCCGCAGATATCAATCTGCAACATGTGCAATATGCATATCTATTATATGTTATGTAATGGTATGTAATGCAATGTCAACTAGATACACTATGTGCATACATTTGTATATATAGGATACATATATACATATGGGATGGCTCTCCTTTTAAACCATTTGTTTTACCTGGGGTTCTTCCGATGTCTGACATGTCTGAGGAGCAACAATCATCAGATACAGCTTTTTAAATGATATAAATACAAATGCAATAGAATATTTCAAGACATGCGAGTCCGATTGGTAGCCCTTCCTTTTCGACCTTCTGCGTATTAATTTGTTTATCTTATTCTATGATGCACCAGACATCAAGTGGACACAAGTTATATAAACCACAGACTGACACATAAATAAAACCACGGAAGCGATTACTTAAAGTTCAAAAGTTTATTTATGATTTTAAGAGATTAATGTATATATCCATTTATGGACATATTAATACCATATTAAAGCTATCCTCTAGCAGATACGAAGTAATCATTTCGGTTTAAGGGTGTACTTCGATAGAAAATGTTATAAAACCATGTAAAAAGTGGCATGTTTTATCGAAATATTCTTCAACTAAAATCCACGAATTCAAGAACACACAAACAGGTGCTCAAAACCACGAAAATACGAAAATTGATACCAACGAATGAAGGAACTTTCTATGTTATTGGTCTCTTGTGGAGAGTTGTCTCATTGGCAATCATACCACATCTTCTTATTTATATTTCACAGTATATTATGAAGACTTTGTACATGTAATATTCAGTTTCCAACAGTTTCATAATAATTGGATTTTGTCATAGTTGAAGGGAAACTTGCCATATCTTTGAGGGAAATTACGTAAAATCATATACATTATAAAAGTAAATTTTACTCATTGTTGAAGGCCGTGCGGTGAAACAAAAAAATTAATACCAGCGAATAAAAGAACTTTCTATGTTATTGGTCTCTTGTAGACTTGCTACATGTCCCTTCCTAATTATTATTATTTTTTCAATTTTGCCCCTTTAATAATTTTACTGCTATAACTTGGAGATTACAATTATACTGACATCTGCAGGAAGAAGGACCTCTTACCGACCAGTATCTGGTCGGTATAAAATGTTATTATAAAAGTCCCTTTCTCCAAGGGCAATCAGTAGGCTGGCACTTATCAGTAAACATATAAATTAGTAAGAGAGAAATATTAGAAAGGGAATTGCTGCAAGTCTAGGTCTCTTGTGAAGAGTTGTTTCATTGACAATCATATCACGTCTTCGTTTTTATATTAACATTGTTTATGGTTATCAGAACTGCATTTACAGGTTTCATGGATTTCTGTGAATTTTACAGTTCCAGCTGTAAGCTTCGACGACACGTCATCCAATAAAATGTTTAAACTATAGGCTGTTGTTCAATTTAGGTTGTGTAACATTTTTTTATCTCACCTCCATGATCTTAGCAGAAGGGTGAACAGCACATGGGGATTTTTTTCATACCCTGTAGATGTTTTTATTCCATTTTCGTCCATAATTTTTAATCATTTTCCCCTCAAGTGCTAATATTGCATCATCTGTATTCAGAGAAGACTTAAAATGTATGAAAATTGTATTTTTAAGGCCTCTAACCCAATTTTACCACACCAGATGGGATATCAAATGTCAAAGAGGTCATAAACGTGTTTTCTAGGCAGATTTCGTCATGGTACTCAGTTGCAGTGTATGATTCACTTTGAGGGTAAATTCGAACTTACAATTCCGTTTATAATGGTCCATAATGATATTTCCTGAAAGATTGCTAATAAAATCAACAAAACTTTTATTAAAATTACTGAAGATTAAGAATGCATGTTTATATTGCTGCAGGTTACTAGTACACTATACGACTTTTCCAGATGGGTTAATACAATTTGTTGAATAATTAGCGACAAACGCACAGTATGTAATAAATTACATAAAATGTGGCTAAAAATGCATGCAACATATCCTTGGCAACCGTAAAAATATACACACTGTACCGTAAATATTATGCTAAGAAGATTCTTTGAAACAGAAGTTTATCATTTTTTGGGGTTCTTTTGCAATTCCAGTGATTTCATTTTTAACGTTATTTACCCTTTTTACGCTCTCACTTACATGTAGGGTATTAATAATTCAATAACAATGAAAATATTAGGATACTGTTTTATTGAAATTATAAATCTAGTAAAAGTCTTTGAAATTAGGGAATGTATCTCTCTCACGAGCTCTCTCGTGTTTATTCTTAATTATTACCGGGGTTTAGCTATATTTTGGTTTCTTTTTTATTTGTTATATTGTCAACGTTAGTTTAAATTTCGAATTCATTTTTAATTTGGCCTCACTTTCCACTAAAGAGACTTGATTTGTATAAATATATATTCATGATATTTCATTCATTATATTCCTACTATAAAAAAAACTTTGGACACACAAATAAAACCCGAAAACGAACTTCAATCACTTTCCATAATATAAGATACAAGTACCAGTACACATGGTACATCATGTATAGTGTACATAGAATGTACAAATCAGATGCGGATTAAGGCTTTTGAAAAAGTTTGGATAGTGAAAGTCTATACATGCATTTATTCAATATATAGCTCTCCAATGGGTACCCGGGACACATCACTTTAAACTAAATCCGCCTCTGCATGTATTTGAAGAATTGTCACTCTGGTCACTGCGTGAACGATATCCATGGGGATTAATAGTACACCCGCCAACTTGGAAAGTATATAAAAAAAGTTCAATTGCTTTATCCCCATCCTGACGTGCACATCTTTAATTTGTATATCAATGTAGATCCCCATTTAATGAAAAATGCACAATTATGATTGATTAAAAGAAACAGATGTTGTGCATGGCTTGTAGGAGTATTTGTAATGAATGATATAAATAGATAATAAGACAATAATTAGAAACAAATAATTCTGTCTTGAAGCCGACAGCATATATAACAAACACGTTTTGTCAAGTTGTGTGTTTATATGAGACGTACATAAATTTGAAGCAACTGCCAGACTCGGAAGTGACTGTACATAGTGTTCGGAACATGCATTAGCGAAAGTTCATTAAAATAAGAAACACTACAGAGTATATTATCGAATGATGGATAAATATCTGTTAAATGTCTTATGGCAAATATTTAAAACATATCTAGCTCAGAAAGCTAAGGGCTGTTGGGCGGTTAGTTGTAAAGACATGTTTTATGAAATCATTAACACAACTGCCCTGGCTTTAGTATTCAACGCATTGTTTTATGAACACATGGTATCTTCTACATGAACCTCTCTTTTGTAACGTCTTGGAATATATCATTGAAAATTTTCATCAATGCAGATTTTCATTTTTATAAAATGATACATGCATAAGATGCATTAAATGTTTCCCTATTACCAATTTAATAAAATGTGTACAGTAAAAAATCATTAATGATGGTATCAAGATGCTTACGGTATTTGATTTTTTTAAATGTAGGTTTAATTAGCATTTGGGCTTTAGTTTAATACTAGTTATTGAAAAGCAATAGAATTTCAATGGTTAGTTAAAAACAAACATATTTGGAACTGATTCATCATATCTAACACTGAGACATAGGAGCCGGTAAGGAAGGTGGGCAAATGTCCCAACTTTCAAAACGGATTGAACAACTATCCCCCGCCATTTTTGTTTGTAAGAAAATTACTGATCTAAAAAAATGTAAATGAAAGAGGAGATTCAGTCAAACTAACTTCTGGATTATAAGACTATAGAATAGTTTGTTGTTTTTGCTCGTCACTAACAGAACGTCCCTCCAAACTTTTCAGTCTACTCTTTAAGAACTTTATATAATTTTGAAAAGTACACTATACTCTCACATCTAGTGTAGATTCCTTAACGTTGCAAAAGTCACGCTTCCAGCTGCAGGGTGTGTAGCAATGTGTCATTGAAAAACACATGCATCAATGCATTTGTAAACCATCTTATCTTACATAAATAGACTCAAAATAGTAAAATAATCGAACAAGTTTCCCTTGAGTTCTTATAAACAGATTTGACAAACGCCGTTTTTGATTTTGCAGGATTATTTTAGCCGGTTTGGGTATTTAGAAGGTCCATCTAGTGAAACGGGTAACCTCATGGACCCAGCAGAATTCCCAAAAGCCATCAGGAACTTCCAGAAATTCGCCAATATTCCCGAGACTGGTGTTCTAGACCAACGTACCAAAGAACAGATTCTGAAACCTCGTTGTGGCAACAAAGATACTGTTGGAGACTCAGAAGAACGCATGCGTCGTTACGTATTGGCACCTTCAAAGTGGGACAAAAAAGATCTTACGTATAGGTAAGTCTTAATCTAATAGATATAATTCTGTTACAGTCCGGATGCGGTTTTGGCTGTTATTTATCTCTAAACAGATTGGTCAAATTAAAAAACGTTTCTTTAAACAGAAATTGAAATGTGAAATCAGCAAAATTAATTTTAATTCGCGAAGATGGATTTATTTACTGAAATAATTTGAGCAAAACTTTTTCGAGTAAAAATCCTAATTTCATAAAAGGTGCACTATTAAAGGAAGTGATATTTCTAAACTTAGCACTCTCTCCTAAATGTTACATTTTACTAGTGTATGAACCCCTAAAAAAACGAGCTAAAGGCAATAATGTAAAAGGAGGAGTAGATTTTTTTGTGTTGAGAGAGACCTTGATAAAACCATAGATGTATACATCAATGTTAATACAGTTAGGATGAAAAATACCAACTAGTATATACATCTGATTATAAAACTTACATATATATAATTTCAATACAAAAAGGACCGCTTCCCTTTCATATTTTAATTACCTACTTGTTACAAAGTTTACCCTTAAGATTTGAAATGGTGAAGCATACAATCCTTGAGAAAGCGAAGTGCACTTTGTAGATTTCCCGTCATTGATAATCATAAGATAGTTAGGCAGGAGGGATTAAGCCGAGTGATTTTATCCTTCAATATTTATATCGGAAAAATCATCAAGTTGATAAACGCACTTTCATCATATCTTGCAAGAATATGAGATAACATCGTATACCAATTATCTCTGGTACTCAGTATGCCAAAAGCTGACCGCGTTAGATGAAGAACCCCTGTTGAGCACCTCAATCACTAACATGTGGAAGGACATTCACTTCTTAGTGTGAGAAGATTTGGGAAAATAGCATCAGTTAAGCCAATCAAAATTCATGTTATACCACGGTTCCACGTGCATGGTAAAATCATATGTCTTATGACATCTAATATTTCACTTCCACACTACTTTGAGAACAGTCGTGATTTGCGAGTTGGGGCCGCCATCTTGCTTTTAGGTTTCAGCAGCAGAAGATGTCACGTTCTAGGCGGGATTTATCATCAACCGATTGTTGCTACTGTACCCTTGTTCATCATGTTGTCATGTAGATAAGAAACATCACAACCTGCATGAATGAGGGCATACGGCAATGACTGACAACAATAGCTGACCATCTACTGACAAATGGAATAACTCTGGAGTGACCGGCGTCTTTTACGGACTTTTTATACGTATTTGATTAGAATCTTATGTGGAAGTAGAATAGCTAAGTTATGTTGTTTGTAGAAATTTTCTTTGATTTATTAGCGATACTTTTTAGTTTCTTTTAGTGGAGTTTATAATGCGTAGTTCTTTGTTTCTTTTCTGTCGTGCACGTGTTTTAATAGTGTATGTGTTATTGAAAACTGGCAGGATACTGCGATTTGTCGTTCTCTTAAATTACAAAATTTACAGACGACAATACCTCATTCTGTGTCATTTTCGTAACAAGTTGAAAAGTGTGTCACAAGAGCAAAAACTTTATTTAAAATATTTGTTAAGTCCCGTTTTGAGCCCCAACACTCGACCTAGCTTCTGTATAAATAAATATAGAAAACATCTGGAACTAATGAGTATTAGAACTGTTGAAGACTAATGTTTCTGGGGTCACATGGGGATTTAGTTTACATAAAGGTGCGATTTGCCATAATTTTCATGGGAAAAGACTTTCGTATATAAGTTTTGTTTTTTATTTGTATAAAATGAACCAACATATATATACCTGTGAGGGGTTTTTTTTTTTTACAAAAAAAAGGCACGCACACACAAACACACACACACACACACATTGTGGAAACCACTGATGATTCAAAAATAAATTTGTTTCAAAAGTTATTGTGTAAGTGACTCTTTCACAAAGTGATACATTTCATACTAATCGTCAAAGCATTATACATATATGCTTCATGTCGATCACCTTCTGCATTTGATTAGCAGTCTCGAAATGTGTCTGGCATCTAAGTGAAAATTATTGTTGCAGCAATAAAGTTGTATAATTTCATTAGGATAGAATTGGATGAAACCCTGATACCGGTTTTATGTTTCCGTGTTTTAGCATGTTTTCTATATTATCTGTGTTTTCCAGTAATCACTAACGCTCCATGGAATATTGTCAATCTAGCAAAAAAAGTAATTTTCGAATAAACCTCTCCATAAAAGTATTGATTTTCTTGAAGTTATTATATTGTATTCAATTTAGATTGTTCGAAGATCTGTATAAGAAAAGAAATTAGTTCAGTACTTTTATTAAATCTTTTTTTACATAACAAAGCCAAGCCTGACACTTTTGTTCAATATGTTTGTAACTTTTGGTCTATTTATCAATAGCAGTGATTTCCTTTTACTTTTAAATGAACTTAACTTGTTGCAACCACTTTATTTTCAAAGGCGTTTTTCTTCATCTCAAATTGTTTGAATATTGATCATGTAAAAATGCAGAAAGGCTACACGTGTAATGTATGGTATGATCGCTCATCGTTCAGAGTATTCAAATACAATGGTTGCTCTGAGAATGGTTGGGTTTGTCGTCGTTACAGCTTAAAACGAAACACTATCATTTAAATCAAGTACATGTAGTTGTTGAATAATTCAATGAATCCAGCCTTCTGTAGTGTTGCGAACTATTTGGTTACCGAATCTCGTTTCTTGCTTTGAATGTATGGCACGGTACATGTTGTCTGATTTGATTTATAAACATGTTGATTTTTTTGCTCAAACAGGTATTTTTATGAGTTATATCAGTAAATAATATATTGATTTTAAGGTAATCTAAATGGGTGAATAAAACTAGCTGATCTTTGACGCTCAAGCAGTTTTAATTTTTGAGATACAATATCAATGACATATTCAATTTTCGCTAATCAACAAACGGAAAGGCGTTACCCCTACTTTGTCTCTTGCCATTACAGTGGCGATCGGAATTCATTATACTACAGCTAACGATAATCTTTCATTTCAGTAGTTGATATAAAACATGAATAAATGTTGATAAGTGGTGGCTTCCTTTACGAAGTCCACCTTACATATAGAGGCCAACTCTGGTTCTGTTTGTTGTTTCATGTTGATTTTTGTTTGATGTTTTTTTTTCATGGGTATTATATGTTCTCGTATCAAGTAACTTTTATTGGTTATTTCAACTTTTGTCTTTTCACGATTAAAAGTGGATGATCTTATATAAAGCCTAGAAAACGGATTTAAATGTCATTCCTTTCCTGTTCAGTGCGGCGGATCCAGGGGAGGGTTCCGGTGGTTGGAACCCCCCTTTTTATCAATGCATTTGAATGGGGACACATAGTTGGAACACCCCCATCCCCTTTGTCCTGTGTTGGGATCCCCTTTTAAAATGGCTGGAGCCGACCCTGCTGTTATACTGGTCAGTTTAGAGACAAAGGGAAGCACTTTGCTAAAAATTGAGAAGCTCTCTATCTGTGTTGTTAATCTACTTAGTATGTAATATAACAGTTGTCAAAGTTAATAATGATTACCACCATGTGTAAGTTATAACTGGGCATTTTATGAGGAGAAGCATCATGTGTAATGTGTACATGGTTTGCAAAAGTAAAATTGTGATTGATACATGGTCACGCTGTATTTCACTAAGCAATAGTTATGAATTTTTATGCAATGTGGCTCTCCTCGAACGAAAACAGATTTCACACGTATTAGATAAAACTTTCAATAGAGGTCGTTCCAAAACCTTTTATCTGGTGGAGGGACATGATAAATGTCTGAAAGATATTTGGCGCCCGTCAAACCGGAAACAAACGTTCAAGAAATAGGAACCCTTTAGATTATTTCAAACATTTACTATATAACGACAGTTCTTGTTTAAACACGTGGCTTGCTTTAACGTCTGCGTTCTCTCCTTTTTATAGAATGGAGAATTATTTCGAGAAATTGTCAATTCCAAAAATTAAACAGTCATCAACAATTTAATTAAAGTGCTTAGTTAAAATCTTTAAAAAAATTATATTTTAATTTGAATGAGGAAATATTGTAAAGTGGAGGAAGAAGAATAAGTGAAGAGGTTTTGTGAATAAAGCTCCAGCTGGAGGCTGGATAAATATACACATGTTAGAAAAATACGTAGCTTGTACAATTTAAGTGGTCTCTTAACCATCAAAAAGTGCGACATGATATCACTTAGATATTTTCTACACATGTATTAGTGAATCATACTTTGCCGTGAAGCAAAATTGGTAATGCGTCCTACCTGTTACACGAAAAGTAGATCAAATATCATTTTACTTTTAGTTATATGTTTCATGTTAAGCGTTTTAACATCTTTATATAATTGTGCATGTTAGATATATACATGTATATAATTCTGTAATTTATTGTAGTTAATTAGATTTAGTTGAGAATTTATTCGATAGTTGTAAAACATTTGACTACACTGTATGTGGTATATAACTAAATGTCTTTGTGTAAACCGAAAATATCTTTTAAAACTTTTCACTGAACGCACAGTTATTGCAGTGCATATAGACTTGTCTGCACTATACAAATATTTTGTCAAAAAGTCACGAACCAGCGTTTGTCTATTTTTCATATTAACAAACGAAAAAGTTTTTTTTTTTCTTCCAAAATGTTTATGATCATATAAACGCTTTCATGTCAAAATAACTTTTGAACACATTTTTATCAAATTCTATGAGATTAGTTATTTTATTCTCAGTCCAAGCATTTGAAAATAAAGATTTTAAAGTGAAAGGTGTGCCAGTCTCAAGCTAGGAACCTCTTCAATGGATGTGCAACGTCATATCTAATGCTATTTTTTTTTATTTTTTTTTATTTTGAGATTTTGAATGATTCTACTATAACTGATTAATACACTTCTACTATAACTGATTAATACACAAGTTTCCCAGCTGAAGACTGTTTGTTTCTCCCTAGATGTTTTGTTATTGATGTCGCTTGATATCCGTTTCGTTAACGTCTTCTCCATGCATCGGTGCACGTCTTCTTTAATTCAAACTTCAAATTGTCCTGCCAAAACAGATGCCATGCAAACTCATATATTTGACCACACTTGATCGTAGAACCATTATATAAGTGAATGATAGATCAGAGGCCAATACAGCAGATCGTTACCTTGAGAAA
Organism: Mytilus edulis; assembly: GCA_019925275.1. NCBI lineage: Eukaryota > Metazoa > Mollusca > Bivalvia > Mytilida > Mytilidae > Mytilus > Mytilus edulis. The sequence goes on from CM034360.1 coordinate 34,181,373, forward strand.
TAACATTGTCACTCAGCCGAGTCAAAGCCGAGGTTGACACATGTTTTCCCGTGAGATGCAACGATTCGCTCCATTTCCCTCTAGCTATATTTCTTATCAGATTTATTAAACTGAATGTTATGTAATTATTGTCTTTTTAACTACTGATATTTATTTTGCTAGCTTGTTATTAGTAACATGTACATCAGTTGCTACCCGTTGAGCAATCTATGAAATACCAAACTACCTTTAAATCAACCAATGAAAAACTATATTGAATCAAACAAAATATCACATGTTTTGCCATGTTATTGTTTATAAGCTTCTTCACATCAACAGTATCACAAAATTCAACCAAAAACATAAACATTTTTTTAAATCGGTGAGGCTGTGTTTAGATTTTCAGATTTTCCCCTATTTTGTTTCATTTTGTCACAGTTACACAACAGCTCTTTCTTTTTCAGAATCACAAACTACACTCCTGATTTACCTCAAAGTACAGTAAGACGTGCAATAACCGAAGCTTTCAAGGTATGGGAAGGTGTAACAGACCTTCGGTTCACAGAAGTTGGAGGTGGAGATGCTGATATCATTATACAGTTCGCCAGACTATATCATCAAGATGGTTATCCTTTCGATGGCAAAGGTATGCGATTGAATAGATTTCACCACATTAGGGCCCTAGGAGGGCATATAGCTTATAAAAAATATCATTATAAACGATAACATATGCAAGCAATCTAGACAATAGATGATCAATAGATGTAACATGAATATCATGAAAATACAATTATAAAGTAGGGAATTTCCCTTTAAGCATCGATTCCTGATAGTTTCTGCCTATTCGTCGCACTATTTTTTGGGGGGTAAATTTTCCATAATAGAAAATAATAAAATACCATGAACAGCATGGAAACAAATGGATCTAATTTGATAATTTTGCAGAAATAAGCACACTGAAAGGAATTGCACGACTCTGATGCCTCTTTAACATTGATATATTGTGACATTTTTATCAAGCGACACATTGAAAACAAGACCAGTTCGAGATAACATACCGTCATATCGGTGCTATCTCATAAAGAACAAAAACTTGTCACTTATTTTTAAGAATCTTTTAACATTTCTTGCGTGTATAACTAAAACTTATTTTATTTGCAGGTTTAGTTTTAGCCCATGCCTTCTTCCCAGGGACAGATAAAGGCGGTGACACCCATTTTGATGATGACGAAACCTGGACTTTCAACTCCGATTCTGATGGTATCTATACTTCTTTTTCTATACTTATACAATTGTTGATGTACAGCTATATAATCGTAGAGAAGTTGAAAAACAAACGTAAAACAAATTAAATTGAGAGTAAAATACTGAATTCAAAAATGCATAATGACCCATAGTTGTTAATTTGTGTCATTTTGGTCTCTTGTTGAGAGTTGTCTCATTGGCAATCATACAAATATAAGAATAAAAGATGTGTTATGATTGCAAATGACATAAGTTCTCAACAAGGACTCATAAAGTTCAAATGAAGTGGATGTCATATGCTATCATAAGCAACCGTACGGCCTTCGACAATGTTTTTCGGCTGTGGATTCCAAGCATGTTGCAAATCCCTGAGAATGTTTGAAGATCCAGTGCATTAAATAAACATGTGTTGATTAATTTTGATCAACTGCTAGAAAATCGGTAAACACATAAATAGTTTTTGTGTATGGCAATCCTAATTACTAACCGCTGGTCCCACAAGTTAGAAATGACATCATATGATCAAATAACTGCATTAGTAAATTGACAAATTTATCAATAAATGCCATGTTCATTAAGTGCTTAGTTATTGATGAAAAAATGAAATATTTAACTTCAATGTTTTTTCTCTGGTATGTACAATTGCAAAACTGAACGGAAATCAATAGTAACATCTGGTTACCGAGACAGACACCTTGATTTTATATATATGTACCTGGCGAAATAGGTTATCGTACAACCAGGAACTGGCACTAATTCATCAATTGTAGGAAGTGCGTTGGCATTGCTTTGTCTTAATTGAAATGACAGATTAGAATTAAGAAACAAAGGTCTTTAGAAAAACAAAGTTCTTTGATGAAAATCTGTTGATTATCGACTGGCTGTATTTGATACAGATAAAATCGTATCCAGATAGAATCCTTTGTCTAGATGAGTAATGTGTAGTGTATAATTTAGTCATCACTTATGATTAACCTTAACAGATCATAAGTCAAAAGTAATAATTAAAAGAAAGCAAGTTTGAAACCAATAAAACTACGGTTAATTCTTTATTAACATCAGTATGAGGTACATTTGGGTTAAGAAGAAAAATAAATCAAATTTTT
>CM034360.1:34183802-34270878 GCA_019925275.1 Mytilus edulis
GCCGGCTATATCCACACTAGTCAAAATTTGTTATAATGTTTCAAAGCTTTAGCTAGGAAGTCTATTCAGCAACATGACCAAGTCGTTCTATTTCTTTAATAAGACAACGAACTCGCGACGAATTCAAGCGTTTCTCGAATTTTTCTTTGTCGCAAAAATTTGATGAAAAGATAAAAGGCGTTTTTAATTATTAATAATATTGTAACCGTTAAAACTTCTACACTCCAATGATTCTTGTCTCTCGTAAAAGATGTTGTATTGTCACCATATGGCTTTTTATGTGATGATTAACATGTCCATTTTATCGATTAATAACTGTTTTAAAATTATGAAAATTACAGAAAAAAGAAATGATATTCTGATTCACTGATTTTTAATGGCCGTTAACAATGAAAACGAAGCGTCCGACCAGAGTAAAAATAAAGTACATATTTGTAATACAAGATGTTGAATGTCTAATGACTTTATTCAAGGTGTATAAATTCGTACCTGGTTTTTTATGAAGTATGAATCAGTGAATATATAATAACAACATATGATATGGATACAGATGTTATTTTTGTTGACAAATATTTAAATAAGAAAATGATGTTGTATGTTTTACTTGCATACAATTCAAATTAAAAAATGAAATCATCTTGGCCTTTTCACAATTTTACATGAATACACAAAAAATACGAGATGTAGAGTAAAAATGACAAGTGTATTACTTTTTCTTTTATGTTTATTTTATACTATTAAATTAACTGATGCGACGTACGTTCAATATCCTTGTTGTTCATGTTTAAATTCAAATTAAAACTTTATGGTCATATATACATCAACTTATATGATTTGTGACTAGAACGAAATATCTGATTTTCCAATAAAAATAAATGGAACTAATTCAGGTATTCATTTTAAATAAGCATCTACTGACCGCAACGGGTTTGTAAGAGGGAGAGGGCATTTTGGTAATTTCATTATACACCCGTGACCCGTAATCAAAAGACCGCACACGACAGTTTATTGGTACTTTATAAAGGTAAATACTGTATATATAGGTAACGATTAAACATAGTAATGTTTAATTTGTGGTGGAGAAACAATCCCGTTTAAATGGCTTTGGGGTAGAAAATAGAGTTAATCATCGGAAATAAATTATAGGTGTGTTAAAATTATGTAAAACTAACTATCAAGTCGATTCGAATAAAGATGTACTAGTAATTTGATTATGTCGAATTGGATAAGCATCACCAGTAACTAAGGAAACGAAAGTAAAATAGTAATATAATTATTATTGAATTGCCTCAATAAAAATTCTTTCAGACATTTATCTAATATGAAAAGAACAATTTAGGTCTATCATAATCGATTTCATTTTGTTATTAAACGTTACAATGTATGTACCGTGCAGCAGACGACTATAGCTATTTATCGTCTGGTGTTCGCGTGGCAGTTCTCTGTTGAAGATGTTGTGTTTTGATTACAATGAATGACTCATGCTACGTCAGACGATGGCATTAAAAGAAGATTAAAAAAATATTTGATGTGTGAATTAACTTGTACATGTGCTTTTTAGTGTAACTGTTGTGTGTGCATGGAGTATTTTATATATTAATCTATAATCTTTCAAAAATCAATTTTTGTACAGGATAAAAACGGCGCGTCAGTTTCCGGATGATGTTGACTAGTATGTTTCTTGTGTAAACAAACAAAAGATGACACTGAGGAGTGATGACACTATTTAATAAACAAAGCAATATACTTACTTCGAATTAACATCTGTGTCAAAGGGGGCTGACTCCGGAAACCTTCTTTATTGTTCTTCCTCTGACAATAAACTTATCAGAGTGTGGTACAGGAAATAATGTTTTCTCATTGGTTAATTATTAATCCAAGCATAACATAACTACAGATGTGTATAGAGCATCTTCAAAAAAGATAAACAATAATTTCTAGGATTAGAGTAATCAGTTTAATAAAATCGGGGTCAGTAGGTAATATAACACCCGCAGAGAAACGTTCGTAAACCAGATAAAACGGATTTACGCTTTATTACATTAATTCAACATTTGAATTTCATAGGGATTGGAAGTGTGTTGTCTATATGTGATATAATTAAAATGAACTTGTTGGATTGTCTGTGTTCTTACCATTCCGTTCGGACTAAACGTGTTTTAAGTCCAGTTTCTGTGACTTCAGGGAACAAATCTCATCGTACAGGTTGTGCATATTCTTCGTCCAAAATGTATATTTCATGCAGTAATTTATTAAGTGTGACTATAGTGATATGTGTGATATTGTGTAGTATATTTCCATGTTTGACGGGTTCTCCTACAAAGCAAGATCAAGCATCTACACAAGCATTGGTAAGATTACTTATATATCATAAGAATGTATATTTTTACAGGACAGGGGCATGACATATTGTTACATCTACTATAATATTCCCACGGAAGCAAGGTTATTCCATATTTGAAATAGTTTTCATTCTTTGATTAAATAAGAGATATATAATTATATGCATATGTCTTTGATTATACACTATAAATAATTTTGGGGTAATGGACATTGACTAATTGACAAGGAAATTAAAGGAATACTAGACATTAGTTATGATTTGCTGTATTTTGCATCCCTCTAAATATGGACTATGCATGTATCTCATGCGTATTTTGTGTCTGTTAATGTCGGATGTATATTCTCTAAAATTATTATAGAAAGCAAATCATTAATATCTTTTATTTTGATTCTTTTTAATGTTTTTGTTTTCATATATACTTAACCTCGTCCAATGTGTATTACAATTCATTCAAAAGATATATATTTCTTTAGTATGCTTTCAAAACGATGAGAGAACTGGTATTATGATTTTGAAAGTTTATCAAAATATATATATAAAGACAAAAATGTACCTAAATTTATGCATTCTATGTAGGTTTCTTTCACTTGTAGCCCTAAACATACCAAATATTGAAAGGCCGCACTTTGGCCTATTATATTTTCTTTTTATACTTGGAGTTGTCTCATTTGCACTTATACTTCATCATCTTATTTCTATGTACATGCATAGATATAATAGCCATATATATGGCTATTATATCTATGATAAGATAAGATAAGATAAGAATTTTATTAATCTAACCATGGAAGTAAATATTACTTCCATGATCTAACCATAGATGTAATACCCATCTATGATCTAACCAAGAACCCATAAAGGGCATCATTTTACAACACAATATGTTTGGAAAAAGCAAAACAGAAAACTAATACCATACTATAACATTATGGACAGGATCAGAGCCTCATCTGGATCTTATTTCTAAACCTTTAATAATGTAATTTCCTAGGCACATGAGAGTTGGTAAATGCTCATTTGTGAACAGCCAGAAATATTTCTTATCATTAGGTAGTTCTTTAAAATTGGTACAAAAAGTGATAACTTTATCAAATAATAATTTCCTCTGTTCATCATATAATGGACAATTTACTGTAAAATGGGTCTCATCTTCAATAGAATTTGATCCATGTGATAAGCAGTGATGACATAGACGTTGAGTTCTCTCTATGTATTTTTTACTATATCTATCTTTCTCAATTCTAAGATCATGAGCACTTATTCTCATTTTATGATACATGTATACAAAATTTAAATCTGAAATTCGTGTATTTTACATATGAAATAAATCATGACTTAAAGACGTTCATCCTATTATATATTTTTCATATCCCGAGTAAAAACTTGGCATTACTATAAAAGCAAACATTATAACCAGATGTTTCCTACAATTATTTTTATGTGTAATGAGTTTTACAAATCTTCATAGAACGTTTCATTGAATCGTGCCAAAGATGAAACAGGCCGTAAAAACATATGGTGCACCTGATGAAATACTACATGTCAAACTAATAGAGGGAGGGTGTCTGTTAGTAAGACATGTATGAAATATAGTTTTAATTTCTGTGAGGCATACATGTACTTCGTCGATCCTCAATATACCCCAGGTTGCTTTTTTCGAGTCAATCCCATAATTTACATGACTAATCTTAATTTTAATTTTATAATTTATATTTATTTTAACTTTTTAATTTTTAATTGGTTTGAGTCATTTTAAATTCGAGGAATTACAAGTTTTCAGCTATCTTACGAGTACATCTTACGTTGTTGACGGAAGAATATTTTACTTCCTTTTTTAATGATTCATCAATGTTTAATAGATTAAATTATAAAAAAAAAATTAAAAATTAAAAGAAGTCATAAGACAGTATTAAATCTCTTAAAGTAGATAAATGTTATGATAGTCTATGCAAAATTGTCAAATATTTACTTTTAATTCGTGATGAGTATTGAATATCAACGTGATAATTCAGTTAAGTGTAGATTTCATGTGAATGACATTACGTATTGGAGCCAGGTGAGAAGATGATAATGTAAATATTAATCCATGTCATAGGTGTGACAACAATCTTTAAGACATGTCAATCAAAAATATTTAATTCTAAGGTTCAATAACACCGTGCGTACCTTAATTTCCCATAAAAGTTATTTAATGTAAAGATAAAATGATCTATTTGCATCTTTGCATTATTTACCTGTGTGCATATCGCCTTTAAGTGATAACTGATTCATGCAATCGATTTAACAATGAGCGTAATTTTTAGGTATACTTTTCACTTCTTGCAACTTTTCTTTGCGGTGAGAGTTTAAAATATCAAAGGTGACCTTGCACGAAAATCATTTATAACGACGAAGAATGCAGTCTTCACAAAATAAGGTGTGACATGACTTGTCTGTAACATCATTGAACACCAGCTTGTTCATGTTGTTTCTATAGATTAAAAATTCCATAATATACACGTAACTGGTATAGATTTGAAAATGTCACTCCTTGCCTTCTCATCAATTATTCAATAAAGTATGAATAAAATGCACCAGGAAATCTTAATTGATGCACAATGATGCAGCTGAAACTGACTCAGTCACAGCTTCCTCTGATGAATAAATTCTTAAATCGGTCAAAGAAATTGCATCATAGTTACATGTATGTTCAGATGTCTCTGATGATGCAGAGATGAATCTGATATTCTCTCCAGTCTCATTTTAATTAAAAACTTACGAGATGAAAGATTAACAAGCAAACCGCATTGTCATATGACTTCTTGGGAGAATGTAAAATCAATTTTTAACCACCCTGAATAATGAGTTTTTATTGACTAAGTTCTATCTGATGGGCTCTGAATCATACCATATTTGTCTTTAAAGACTTTGATTTGGTACGTGAAAATCAACACTGAATATTCTGTCTTATAATGATACCCTCCGGATGGGCATTCGCCGCAATGTCCAATAATGAAGATAAATGACCAATATGTATAAGGCACTATTTAGTAATATTGAACGTTCGTCTTTCACCTTGGAAAAACTGGGTCTGAACCTTTCAAGGTTAACTTTTCGTTTAAAAGAGTGATTTTATCCACTGTTTTAAAAGTTTATTATTAAGGAAATTTCGAAAAATATTTCACTTTCATGATTTGGATTTTGGAATGATTTTGTAATTTATTTCTTCATCATTGAAATTCCAATTTATATTTACGTAATATTCCGCAGATATCAATCTGCAACATGTGCAATATGCATATCTATTATATGTTATGTAATGAATGGTATGTAATGCAATGTCAACTAGATACACTATGTGCATACATTTGTATATATAGGATACATAATATATACATATGGGATGGCTCTCCTTTTAAACCATTTGTTTTACCTGGGGTTCTTCCGATGTCTGACATGTCCGAGGAGCAACAATCATCAGATACAGCTTTTTAAATGATATAAATACAAATGCAATAGAATATTTCAAGACATGCGAGTCCGATTGGTAGCCCTTCCTTTTCGACCTTCCGCGTATTAATTTGTTTATCTTATTCTATGATGCACCAGACATCAAGTGGACACAAGTTATATAAACCACAGACTGACACATAAATAAAACCACGGAAGCGATTACTTAAAGTTCAAAAGTTTATTTATGATTTTAAGAGATTAATGTATATATCCATTTATGGACATATTGATACCTTATTAAAGCTATCCTCTAGCAGATACGAAGTAATCATTTCGGTTTAAGGGTGTACTTCGATAGAAAATGTTATAAAACCATGTAAAAAGTGGCATGTTTTATCGAAATATTCTTCAACTAAAATCCACGAATTCAAGAACACACAAACAGGTGCTCAAAACCACGAAAATACGAAAATTGACACCAACGAATGAAGGAACTTTCTATGTTATTGGTCTCTTGTGGAGAGTTGTCTCATTGGCAATCATACCACATCTTCTTATTTATATTTCACAGTATATTATGAAGACTTTGTACATGTAATATTCAGTTTCCAACGGTTTCATAATAATTGGATTTTGTCATAGTTGAAGGGAAACTTGCCATATCTTTGAGGAAATTACGTAAAATCATATACATTTTAAAGTAAATTTTACTCATTGTTGAAGGCCGTGCGGTGAAACAAAAAAATTAATACCAGCGAATAAAAGAACTTTCTATGTTATTGATCTCTTGTGAAGAGTTGTTTCATTGACAATCATATCACATCTTCGTTTTTATATTAACATTGGTTATGGTTATCAGAACTGCATTTACAGAGTTCATGGATTTCTGTGAATTTTACAGTTCCAGCTGTAAGCTTCGACGACACGTCACCCAATAAAATGTTTGAACTATAGGCTGTTGTTCAATTTAGGTTGTATAACATTTTTTATCTCACCTCCATGATCTTAGCAGAAGGGTGAACAGCACATGGGGACTTTTTTCATACCCTGTAGATGTTTTTTTTATTCCATTTTCGTCCATAATTTTTAATCATTTTCCCCTCAAGTGCTAATATTGCATCATCTGTATTCAGAGAAGACTTAAAATGTATGAAAATTGTATTTTTAAGGCCTCTAACCCAATTTTACCACACCAGATGGAATATCAAATGTCAAAGAGGTCATAAACGTGTTTTCTAGGCAGAATTCGTCATGGTACTCAGTTGCAGTGTATGATTCACTTTGAGAATAAATTCGAACTTACAATTCCGTTTATAATGGTCCATAATGATATTTCCTGAAAGATTGTTAATAAAATCAACACAACTTTTATTAAAATTACTGAAGATTAAGAATACATGTTTACATTGGTGCAGGTTACTAGTACACTATACGACTTTTTCAGATGGGTAAACACAATTTGTTGAATAATTAGCGACAAACGCACAGTATGTAATAAATTACATAAAATGTGGCTAAAAATGCATGCAACATATCCTTGGCAACCGTAAAAATATACATACTGTACCGTAAATATTATGCTAAAAAGATTCTTTGAAACAGAAGTTTATCATTTTTGGGGGTTCTTTTGCAATTCCAGTGATTTCATTTTTAACGTTATTTACCCTTTTTACGTTCTCACTTACATGTAGGGTATTAATAATTCAATAACAATGAAAATATTAGGATACTGTTTTATTGAAATTATAAATCTAGTAAAATTCTTTGAAATTAGGGAATGTATCTCTCTCACCAGAGCTCTCTCTTGTTTATTCTTGATTATTACCGGGGTTTAGCTAGATTTTGGTTTCTTTTTTATTTGTTATATTGTCAACGTTAGTTTAAATTTCGAATTCATTTTTAATTTGGCCTCACTTTCCACTAAAGAGACTTGATTTGTATAAATATATATATTTCATTCATTATATTCCTACTATAAAAAAAAAACTTTGGACACACAAATAAAACCCGAAAACGAACTTCAATCACTTTCCATAATATAAAATACAAGTACCAGTACACACTGAGAGTACACATGGTACAGCATGTATACTGTAGATAGAATGTACATATCAGATGCGGATTAAGGCTTTTGAAAAAGTTTGGAAATTGAAAGTCTATACATGCATTAATTGAATATATAGCTCCCTAATGGGTACCCGGGCGATATGACTTCAAACTAAATCCTTCTCTGCATGTATTTGAAGAATTGTCACTCTGGTCACTGCGTGAACGATATCCATGGGGATTTATAATACATCCACCAACTTGGAAAGTATATAAAAAAAAAGTTCAATTGCTTTATCCCCATCCTGACGTGCACATCTTTAATTTGTATATCAATGTAGATCCCCATATTATGAACAGTGCACAATTATGATTGATTAAAAGAAACAGATGTTGTGCATGGCTTGTAGGAGTATTTGTAATGAATGATATAAATAGATAATAAGACAATAATTAGAAACAAATAATTCTGTCTTGAAGCCGACAGCATATATAACATACACGTTTTGTCAAGTTGTGTGTTTATATAAGACGTACATATATTTGAAGCAACTGCCAGACTCGAAAGTGACTGTACATAGCGTTCGGAACATGCATTAGCGAAAGTTCATAAAAATAAGAAACACTACAGAGTATATTATCGAATGATGGATAAATATCTGTTAAATGTCTTATGGCAAATATTTAAAACATATCTAGCTCAGAAAGCTAAGGGCTGTTGGGCGGTTGGTTGTAAAGACATGTTTTATGTGAACATAAACACAACTGCCCTGGCTTTAGTATTCAACGCATTATTTTATGAACACATGGTATCTTCTACATGAACCTCTCTTTTGTAACGTCTTGGAATATATCATTGAAAAGATTCATCAATGCAGATTTTCATTTTTGTCAAATGATACATGTATAAGATGCATTAAATGTTTTCCTATTACCAATTTATTAAAATGTGTACAGTAAAAAAATCATTAATGATGGTATCAAGATGCTTACGGTATTTGATTTTTTTTAAATGTATGTTTAATTAGCATTTGGGCTTTAGTTTAATACTAGTTATTGAAAAGCAATAGTATTTCAATGGTTAGTTAAAAACAAACATATTTGGAACTGATTCATCATATCTAACACTGAGACATAGGAGCCGGTAAGGAAGGTGGGCAAATGTCCCAACTTTCAAAACTTTCAAAACGGATTGAACAACTATCTCCCTCCATTTATTGTAAAGAAAATTACTGATATAAAAAAATGTAAATGGAAGAGGAGATTCAGTCTGACTAACTTTTGGATTATAAGACTATATAATAGTTTATTGTTTTTGCTTGTCACTAACAGAACGTCCCTCCAATCTTTTCAGTCTACTCTTTAAGAACTTTATATAATTTTGAAAAGTACACTATACTCTCATATCTAGTGTATATTCCTTAACGTTGCAAAAGTCACGCTTCCAGCTGCAGGGTGTGTAGCAATTTGTCATTGATATACACATGCATCAATACATTTGTAAACCATTTTTATCTTACATTAATAGACTCAAAATTTTAAAATTATCGAACAAGTTTCCCTTGAGTTCTTATAAAAAGATTTGACAAACGCCGTTTTTGATTTTGCAGGATTATTTTAGCCGGTTTGGGTATTTAGAAGGTCCATCTAGTGAAACGGGTAACCTCATGGACCCAGCAGAATTCCCAAAAGCCATCAGGAACTTCCAGAAATTCGCCAATATTCCCGAGACTGGTGTTCTAGACCAACGTACCAAAGAACAGATTCTGAAACCTCGTTGTGGCAACAAAGATACTGTTGGAGACACAGAAGAACGCATGCGTCGTTACGTATTGGCACCTTCAAAGTGGGACAAAAAAGATCTTACGTATAGGTAAGTCTTAATCTAATAGGTATAATTCTGTTACAGTCCGGATGCGGTTTTGGCTGTTATTTATATCTAGACTGATTGGTCAAATTTAAAAACGATTCTTTAAAACAGAAATTTAAATGTGAAATCAGCAAAATTAATTTTAGTTCGCGAAGATGGATCTATTTACTGAAATAATTTTTCGAGTAAAAATCTTAATTTCATAAAAGGTGCACTAAGGAAATGATATTTCTAAACTTAGCACTCTCTCCTAAATGGTACATTTTACTAGTGTATGAACCCCTAAAAAAACGAGCTAAAGGCAATAATGTAAAAGGAGGAGAAAAAAGACACAAAAATAACAATCTTCTTTGTATGATAAAGGTACTATTGTATACTATGCACTGCTTACATTCATTGATAGTAGATTTTTTTTGTGTTGAGAGAGACCTTGATAATACCATAGATGTATACATCAATGATAATACAGTTAGGATGAAAAATATCAACTAGTATATACATCTAATTATAAAACTTACATATATATTATTTCAATATGAAAAGGACCGCTTCCCTTTCATATTTTAATTACCTACTTGTTACAAAGTTTACACTTAAGATTTGAAATGGTGAAGCATACAATCCTTGAGAAAGCGAAGTGCACTTTGTAGATTTCCCGTCATTGATAATTATAAGATAGTTAGGCAGGAGGGATAAAGCCGAGTGATTTTATCCTTCAATATTTATATCGGAAATATCATCAAGTTGATAAACGCACTTTCATCATATCTTGCAAGAATATGAGATAACATCGTATACCAATTATCTCTGGTACTCAGTATGCCAAAAGCTGACCGCGTTAGATGAAGAACCCCTGTAGAGCACCTCAATCACTAACATGTGGAAGGACATTCACTTCTTAGTGTGAGAAGATTTGGGAAAATAGCATCAGTTAAGCCAATCAAAATTCATGTTATACCACGGTTCCACGTGCATGGTAAAATCATATGTCTTATGACATCTAATATTTCACTTCCACACTACTTTGAGAACAGTCGTGATTTGCGAGTTGGGGCCGCCATCTTGCTTTTAGGTTTCAGCAGCAGAAGATGTCACGTTCTAGGCGGGATTTATCATCAACCGATTGTTGCTACTGTACCCTTGTTCATCATGTTGTCATGTAGATAAGAAACATCACAACCTGCATGAATGAGGGCATACGGCAATGACTGACAACAATTGAGCTGACCATCTACTGACAAATGGAATAACTCTGGGAGTGACCGGCGTCTTTTACGGACTTATTATACGTATTTGATTAGAATCTTATGTGGAAGTAGAATAGCTAAGTTATGTTGTTTGTAGAATTTTTCTTTGGTTTTATTAGCGATACTTTTTAGTTTCTTTTAGTGGAGTTTATAATGCGTAGTTCTTTGTTTCTTTTTCTGTCGTGCACGTGTTTTAATAATGTATGTGTTATTGAAAACTGGCAGAATACTGCGATTTGTCGTTCTCTTAAATTACAAAATTTACAGACGACAATACCTCATTCTGTGTCATTTTCGTAACAAGGTGTAAAGTGTGTCACAAGAGCAAAAACTTTACTTAAAATATTTTTTAAGTCCCGTTTTGAGCCCCAACACTCGACCTAGCTTCTGTATAAATAAATATAGAAAACATCTGGAACTAATGAGTATTAGAACTGTTGAAGACTAATGTTTCTGGGGTCACATGGGGATTTAGTTTACATAAAGGTGCGATTTGCCATAATTTTCATGGGAAAAGACTTTCGTATATAAGTTTTGTTTTTTATTTGTATAAAATGAACCAACATATATATACTTGTGAGGGTTGGTTTTTTTTTTTGGGGGGGGGGGGCAAAAAAAGGCGCGCGCACACACACACACACACACATTGTGGAAACCACTGATGATTCAAAAATAAATTTGTTTCAAAAGTTATCGTGTAAGTGACTCTTTCACAAAGTGATACATTTCATATATTAATCGTCAAAGCATTATACATATATGCTTCATGTCGACCACCTTCTGCATTTGATTAGCAGTCTCGAAATGTGTCTAGCATCTAAGTGAAAATTATTGTTGCAGCAATAAAATTGTATAATTTCATTAGGACAGAATTGGATGAAACCCTGATACCGGTTTTATGTTTCCGTGTTTTAGCATGTTTTCTATATTATCTGTGTTTTCCAGTAATCACTAACGCTCCATGGAATATTGTCAATCTAGCAAAAAAAGTAATTTTCGAATAAACCTCTCCATAAAAGTATTGATTTTCTTGAAGTTATCATATTTTTTTCTTGTATTCAATTTAGATTGTTCGAAGATCTATAAGAAAAGAAATTAGTTCAGTACTTTTATTAAATCTTTTTTTACATAACAAAAGCCAAACCCGACACTGGTGTGATATATGTTTTTTGTTCAATATTTTTGTATCTTTTGGTCTATTTATCAATAACAGTGATTTCCTTTTACTTAACTTGTTGCAACCACTTTATTTTCAAAGGTGTTTTTCTTCATCTCAAATTGAATAATGATCATGTAAAAATGAAGAAAGGCTACACGTGTAATATATGGTATGATCGCTCATCGTTCAGAGTATTCAAATACAATGATTGGGTTTGTCGTCGTTACAAAAACAAAGCAGTATCCACTGCAATAAGCTTAAAACGAAACACTATCATTTAAATCAAGTAGTTGTTGCATAATTCAATGAATCCAGCCTTCTGTAGTGTTGCGAACTATTTGGATACCGAATCTCGTTTTTTGCTTTGAATGTATGGCACGGTACATGTTGTCTGATTTGATTTATAAACATGTTGATTTTTCTGCTCAAACTGTTTAACAGGTTTTTTTTGTGAGTTATATCAGTAAATAATATATATTGATTTGAAGGTAATCTAAATGGATGAATAAAACTAGCTGATCTTTGACGCTCAAGCAGTTTTAATTTTTGAGATACAATATCAATGACATATTCAATTTTCGCTAATCAGCAAACGGAAAGGCGTTACCCCTACTTTGTCTCTTGCCATTACAGTGGCGATCGGAATTCATTATACTACAGCTAACGATAACCTTTCATTTCAGTAGTTGATATAAAACATGAATAAAAAAAAATTAATGTTCCTAAGTGGTGGCTTCCTTTACGAAGTCCACCTTACATATAGAGGCCAACTCTGGTTCTGTTTGTTGTTTCATGTTGATTTTTGTTTGATGTTTCTTTTTTTTTCATGGGTATTATATGTTCTCGTATCAAGTAATTTTTATTGGTTATTTCAATTTTTGTCTTTTCACGATTAAAAGTGGATGATCTTATATAAAGCCTAGAAAACGGATTTAAATGCCATTCCTTTCCTGTTCAGTGGCGGATCCAGGGGAGGGTTCCGTAGTTGGAACCCCCTTTTTATCAATGCATTTGAATGGGGACATATAGTTCGAACACAACCCCACCCCCACCCCTTTTGTCCTGGGTTGGGGCCCCTTTTAAAATGGCTGGAGCCGCCCCTGCTGTTATACTGGTCAGCTTAGAGACAAAGGGAAGCATTTTGCTCAAAATTGAGAAGCTTGCTATCTCTCCTGTTGTTAATCTACTTAGTATGTAATATAACAGTTGTCAAAGTTAATAATGATTACCACCATGTGTAAGTTATAACTGGGCATTTTATGAGGAGAAGCATCATGTGTAATATGTACATGGTTTGCAAAAGTAAAATTGTGATTGATACATGGTCACGCTGTATTTCACTAAGCAATAGTTATGCATTTTCATGCAATGTGGCTCTCCTCGAAAGAAAACAGATTTCACACGTATTAGATAAAACTGTCAATAGAGGTCGTTCCAAAACCTTTTATCTGGTGGAGGGACATTATAAACGTCTGAAAGATATTTGGCGCCCGTCAAACCGGAAACAAACGTTCAGGAAAAAGGAACCCTTTAGATTATTTCAAACATTTACTATATAGCGACAGTTCTTGTTTAAACACGTGGCTTGCTTTAACGTCTGCGTTCTCTCCTTTTTATAGAATGAAGAAGTATTTCGAGGAATTGTCAATTCCAAAAATTAAACAGTCATCAACAATTTAATTAAAGTGCTTAGTTAAAATCTTTTAAAAAATTATATATTAATTTGAATGAGGAAATATTGTAAAGTGGAGGAAGAAGAATAAGTGAAGAGGTTTTGTGAATAAAGCTCCAGCTGGAGGCTGGATAAATATACACATGTTAGAAAAATACGTAGCTTGTACAATTTAAGTGGTCTCTTAACCATCAAAAAGTGCGACATGATATCACTTAGATATTTTCTACACATGTAGTAGTGAATCATACTTTGCCGTGAAGCAAAATTGGTAATGCGTCCTACCTGTTACACGAAAAGTAGATCAAATATCATTTTACTATTAGTTATATGTTTCATGTTAAGCGTTTTAACATCTTTATATAATTGTGCATGTTAGATATACACATGTATATAATTCTGTAATTTATTGTAGTTAATTAGATTTAGTTGAGAATTTATTCGATAGTTGTAAAACATTTGACTACACTGTATGTGGTATATAACTAAATGTCTTTGTGTAAACCGAAAATATCTTTTAAAACTTTTCACTGAACGCACAGTTATTGCAGTGCATATAGACTTGTCTGCACTATACAAATATTTTGTCAAAAAGTCACGAACCAGCGTTTGTCTATTTTTCATATTAACAAACGAAAAAGTTTTTTTTTTCTTCTTCCAAAATGTTTATGATCATATAAACGCTTTCATGTCAAAATAACTTTTGAACACATTTTTATCAAATTCTATGAGATTAGTTATTTTCTTCTTCCAAGCATTTGAAAATAAAGATTTAAAAGTGAAAGCTGTGCCAGTCTCAAGCTAGGAACCTCTTCAATGGATGTGCAACGTCATATCTAATGCTATTTTTTTTATTTTTTTTATTTTGAGATTTTGAATGATTCTACTATAACTGATTAATACACAAGTTTCCCAGCTGAAGACTGTTTGTTTCTCCCTAGATGTTTTGTTATTGATGTCGCTTGATGTCCGTTTCGTTAACGTCTTCTCCATGCATCGGTGCACGTCTTCTTTAATTCAAACTTCAGATTGTCCTGCCAAAACAGATGCCATGCAAACTAATATATTTGACCACACTTGATCGTAGAACCATTATATAAGTGAATGATAGATCAGAGGCCAATACAGCAGATCGTTACCATGAGAAATAAGATTGTCACTCAGCCGAGTCAAAGCCGAGGTTGACACATGTTTTCCCGTGAGATGCAACGATTCGCTCCATTTCTCTCTAGCTATATTTCTTATCAGATTTATTAAACTGAATGTTATGTAATTATTGTCTTTTTAACTACTGATATTTATTTTGCCAGCTTGTTATTAGTAACATGTACATCAGTTGCTACCCGTTGATCAATCTATGAAATACCAAACTACCTTTAAATCAACCAATGAAAAATCTATATTGAATCAAACAAAATATCACATGTTTTTGCCATGTTATTGTTTATAAGCTTCTTCACATCAACAGTATCACAAAATTCATTCAAAAACATAAACATTTTTTAAAACGGTGAGGCTGTGTTTAGATTTTCAGATTTTCCCCTATTTTGTTTCATTTTGTCACAGTTACACAACAGCTCTCTCTTTTTCAGAATCACAAACTACACTCCTGATTTACCTCAAAGTACAGTAAGACGTGCAATAACCGAAGCTTTCAAGGTATGGGAAGGTGTAACAGACCTTCGGTTCACAGAAGTTGGAGGTGGAGATGCTGATATCATTATACAGTTCGCCAGACTATATCATCAAGATGGTTATCCTTTCGATGGCAAAGGTATGCGATTGAATAGATTTCACCACATTAGGGCCCTAGGAGGGCATATAGCTTATAAAAAATATCATTATAAACGATAACATATGCAAGCAATCTAGACAATAGATGATCAATAGATGTAACATGAATATCATGAAAATACAATAATAAAGTAGGGAATTTCCCTTTAAGCATCGATTCCTGGTAGTTTCTGCCTATTCGTCGCACTATTTTTTGGGGGGTAAATTTTCCATAATAGAAAATAATAAAATACCATGAACAGCATGGAAACAAATGGATCTAATTTGATAATTTTGCAGAAATAAGCACACTGAAAGGAATTGCACGACTCTGATGCCTCTTTAACATTGATATATTGCGACATTTTTATCAAGCGACACATTGAAAACAAGACCAGTTCGAGATAATATACCGTCATATCGGTGCTATCTCATAAAGAAAAAAAACTTGTCACTTATTTTTAAGAATCTTTTAACATTTCTTGCGTGTATAACTAAAACTTTTTTTATTTGCAGGTTTAGTTTTAGCCCATGCCTTCTTCCCAGGGACAGATAAAGGCGGTGACACCCATTTTGATGATGACGAAACCTGGACTTTCAACTCCGATTCTGATGGTATCTATACTTCTTTTTCTATACTTATACAATTGTTGATGTACAGCTATATCATCGTAGAGAAGTTGAAAAACAAACGTAAAACAAATTAAATTGAGAGTAAAATACTGAATTCAAAAATGCATAATGACCCATAGTTGTTAATTTGTGTCATTTTGGTCTCTTGTTGAGAGTTGTCTCATTGGCAATCATACCACATCTTCTTTTTTATATAAAAATAAAAGATGTGTTATGATTGCAAATGACATAAGTTTTCAACAAGGACTCATAAAGTTCAAATGAAGTGGATGTCATATGCTATCATAAGCAACCGTACGGCCTTCGACAATGTTTTTCGGCTGTGGATTCCAAGCATGTTTCAAATCCCTGAGAATGTTTGAAGATCCAGTGCATTAAATAAACATGTGTTGATTAATTTTGATCAACTGCTAGAAAATCGGTAAACACATAAATAGTTTTTGTGTATGGCAATCCTAATTACTAACCGCTGGTCCCACAAGTTAGAAATGACATCATATGATCAAATAACTGCATTAGTAAATTGACAAATTTATCAATAAATGCCATGTTCATTAAGTGCTTAGTTATTGATGAAAAAATAAAATATTTAACTTCAATGTTTTTTTCTCTGGTATGTACAATTGCAAAACTGAACGGAAATCAATAGTAACATCTGGTTACCGAGACAGACACCTTGATTTTATATATATGTACCTGGCGAAATAGGTTATCGTACAACCAGGAACTGGCACTAATTCATCAATTGTAGGAAGTGCGTTGGCATTGCTTTGTCTTAATTGAAATGACAGATTAGAATTAAGAAACAAAGGTCTTTAGAAAAACAAGTTCTTTGATGAAAATCTGTTGATTATCGACTGGCTGTATTTGATACAGATAAAATCGTATCCAGATAGAATCCTTTGTCTAGATGAGTAATGTGTAGTGTATAATTCAGTCATCACTTATGATTAACCTTAACAGATCATAAGTCAAAAGTAATAATTAAAAGAAAGCAAGAAGTTTGAAACCAATAAAATTACGGTTAATTCTTTATTAACACCAGTATGAGGTACATTTGGGTTAAGAAGAAAAATAAATCAAATTTTTGTTTTCACATTTGTATTTTACATTTATTGTTAGTTAAAATGATGAGTTATTGTACAAATACATGGGGAAATAATATCCCTTCTTTAAAGATTTTCTACATGAAATTGAGAATGGAAATTCTACATGCCTATACCCCAGACAACATGAGTATGTTGGCCCAACATTGGCACAACGTATATCATTGCATTGGCCCATCGTTGTATTTTAACGTTGGCCCAACGTATAAGTGCAAAGTGGGCCTACGTTGGCCCAACATGATGGCTTCATGTTGGCCCAACGTTGTACGGTAATATGCAATACATAGAGCCAACGTTGGCCCATTGTATGAAAAACGAAATCCATGTTGGCACAACGTTGGACCAACGTAGATATATCTTTTCTTATGTTGGCACTATGTTGGTCCAAGGTAGGTATTTCTCATTTTTATGTTGGCAATACGTTGGTCTATTGTTTCAACCAAATTACAATGGATGCTGCATGAGGAGCTGTATATGATAAATACTCCGGAGCGCATTTGATCTTTTTTTTGTATTCCAAACTGCCAAAGTTTAAGGTAGCAATTCTGTATTTTTGTATTACCCATTGTTGTTACTGTCCTTGTTTTTTTCATGAACTTTGCCTCTTTAATTTTATTTATTGTGTGACGCTAAGATATTTCTGTGGCAATGTTTGATGGATCGACCAATTAAACTCTGTGTCATTTGGTGTCTTGTAAAGAGTTGTCTCATTAGCAATCATACCACATCTTCTTTTTTCATATCAATTTCATTTATTTCTTTAACAGAACAAATGACGTATGGCTTATGGTTAGGCGATCATACAAATATTTTTTTTAGTTGTATTGGTTCCAGATCCAGAATGAAAATTAAATAATTCAGAAGATGAAACTTTATTTATTCTAAATTTAATATCATTGGTCGTCACCACGAGTAGTGTCCTCCTCAATTTGCACTTCAACAATGTCATTATTATTTATATATGTTATTCTTTTTTTTCCCTTCTCTGTTTCTTGCCACCTTCTCTGTCAAGGCTTAAGCGCCACCAATCTTTAGCTGCATCATCTATCTCCTTATCCGAAGACTCTTTACAGCTATGTTTTTTTTCTAACCGACTCTGTAATAAAGTTATAAGTAAACTTGAATTGCTTATTTGTCTAATGCATGCGTGCGTAATCTCCCTTCTAGATATGTAATATAAATTAATGTATATTCTAAATAGTTTAAACACTATTTAATACAAAATAAAATCTTAAATAACCATTTTTTTATATTGGTTATTTGTCTAATGGTCAGAAATTCATTAGTATTAGACGGATTTGTGGGTATAACAAACCCTTATTACTATTATTTCAGAATTCGGTATCATACTTTATATATTCGTAATATACATGATATATTAAGAATAATTTAGATGTGTATTAATGAACAGTTATATATTTGATATATAAAGACACTGTTACACATTCAAGTGTGTATATGATCAGGTTTCACAAATATATCGTATCTATTTGCATGCGATTTAGAAATACAATAAAACTAACAAATTCATTTATATTTTAATGAAGTAGAAATCAGTTGAGAGAAATCATTATACCACATTTTTGAAACATTACGGAATAAGACACATCTTAAGACAATTTTATTCCATTAACTTCAGTAATGATCATACATGTTGTGGTTATAGATTTATATAATTTACCATTTGTTTGAAGATACTCATGTTCAGTGGCAAACATTTCATGATTATTAATAGGATTGAAATGATTTAAAATCTAGAAAATATTTCGCCCGAAACGTATAAACTGCAAGATCAGCATTATAAAATGATAGAAATTAATATATGTTTTGATTTTTAACAACATCCCTCAGATTAAAAAATCATATTGTATTTGTCATTCTGAATCGTATATATATATCAGATTTTTTAAAGTTACAACTTACATGTTACTATCTTTCTCTTTGAATCTCAGATTACATGATTTTCTCTTTTTGTTTTCTTCGTATCACTGCTTTCTTACAAATACACAACAGGAAATAATCACAAAAGTGACCATCCCATTACATTCAGATTTCCTATAAACTTAATTACCATAGCAACTATCTTTGAAATTTGTCGAACATATGGTCAACCTTATCAGAATGGGCTTGATTAACAGACTGGGTGAATCAAATATCACTCTGCATGTAATTGCTATTATTATGTTTCACAAAGTTTAATGAATAAAGTTATTATAAATAATGATTGCAATAAATTTTTATTTTTAACCAGGCAATACAGTAATGATATTCCAGTATAAATTTTACCTGACTTATATATAGAGTATAATATATGATCACGCAACGTTGGGCCCAACAAAGAGTTGTAAATGTAATTTCAGTTGATAAACACTTTCGGTATAACATTAACTTTTCATAAAGCCTGCTGCAATCGAAATTATCCGCCTCCCAAGAGAAATAAAGCGTAAAATATTATATAATCAATTCTATTAACAAAATTTCATATCGGCTCTATGTTGCTACTAACATATAATGCCAACGTTTGCCCGATTATTTATAACCAACATGAGATAATAATATGAATTTACAACAACAGACCAACGTTGGGCCAATATTGTGCAGCCGACACCAACGTGCGACCAATTTACCGACAATTTGCCAACGTTGGGCCAATGTTGTGCAGCCAACATAAACTTGCGACCAACGGACCGACACTTTGCCAACGTTGGGCTAATGTTGTGCAGCCAACATAAACTTGCGACCAACGGACCGACAATTTGCCAACGTTGGGCCAATGTTGTGAAGCCAACACCAACGGTCGACCAACGGGCCGACCATTTGCCAACGTTGGCCCACTGTTAGTCTGCTGACTGGGACGTAACTGAAAATATCTTAAAAAATGTACGAACTAGCTGTCAGTAAACTGCGAGTATACTCTCATATCTGCACCTCGTGGTTTTTTGTTGTTGTTGTTGGGATGTACAAATACCCGTCCACGTCCACTTGTCTTTTTATCCATCTGATGAGTTAAGCCTTTTTCAACTGATTTTATAGTTCGTTCTTATGTTGTACCATAGATGTAATATGAATGCATGGGTATTACATCTATGGTTGTATCTGTACTGTTATACCACTGTCCCAGGTTAGGGGGAGGGTTCGGATCCCGCTAACATGATTAACCCCGCCACATTCTGTATGTTTGTGCCTGTCCCAAGTCAGGAGCCTGTAATTCAGTAGTTGTCGTTTGACTGTTTATGTGTTACATATTTGTATTTCCTTCATTTTATGTACATAAATGAGGCCGTTAGTTTTCTCGTTTGAATTGTTTTACATTGTCATTTCGGGGCCTTTTATAGCCGACTATGCGGTATGGGCTTTGCTATTGTCGAAGGCCGTATGCTCTATAGTTGTTAATCTCTGTGTCATTTTGGTCTCTCGTGGAGAGTTATCTCATTGGCAATCATACCACATCTTCTTCTTTTATATGAAACCCGAGTTCATTTAAAAAATACTGCCAGAAGAAAAATTACTGCATCACAACAGTTCTGTCGTCTCATTTGAAATAATAGTAAATTGCCTATACTTACTGTACATACACTCATCATTGAAGCAATATCGTGTGTATTGTATTGCATTCACAGACTAATATTGAGTAGACTTCACTTGTGGTTTCATTGATGTTTTCTTTTTCGTCTCTTTTCATTATACTTTCAATGGTATTCAATGTAATACTAAAATGGTCCCATTTTTAATTTTAGGAGTGGACTTGTTTATGGTAGCAGCCCACGAGTTCGGTCATGCCCTAGGTCTCAGCCATAGCAACCAGCCTGGAGCCCTCATGTATCCATGGTACCAAGGTTACATTCCAAACTTCCGACTTCCACATGACGATATACAAGGGATTCAGACTCTTTATGGTAAGTACACCTACATATTATAGAGTTAAATCCCGAACCTTTGAATTCCAAATGACAAATGACTCAATCGTTAAAGATTAAAATTGAAAGTTTATGCTGCCTATAAGACAGAAAGTAATTATATCATCGCAAAAACGTTTCTTGGTTTTCTGGTGAACATGAAAAATATAGTGACTGAGTATACTAACAAATTGATAATTTTACTCTTATGTCCAATCATAGGATTATTTAAAGTAGATTTTTTAACTGTTTAGGCATTTTCGTATTCTGTGGTTTCAAATTTGTTTTTTAGGACTGAGATGTATTGTTTGTCAATAATGAAAGCAAAAAAAGATTTGACATTGTAAACAAAACCTCATGACTAACTGATTGAAACTGAAATTTACGTTAATACGAATTTGATCTTTACTTTCATTTGATACATTATGTAATTGACAGGTGGTAAATCTGGCGGCTATAGACCCCCAACAAAAGACAGACCCGTCACTCCTCGCTATCAGCCTCAACCATCAACACCTAGACCACGTCAAACAACAAGGAGACCACGCGTTGATGGGACCACTATTAACCCTTGTGAACATGCGTTTGAAGCCATTGCTGTTCTTCGTCAAGAAGTTTTCTTATTCATGGGTCAGGTATGTTGTGTTAATGTTATAGTGGAGGATCCAATTGGATGGGGTGAAACCGAGAGTGAAACGTCTTGTTTGACATTCAATTCATTTGAATAGGGATCTATAGTTGGACCCCCGACACACAAACATACACACATCTTTTGTGTTATGTTTATAAAGGTAAATTCCAGCTAAAATGCCATGGGTTTTCTATAATTTGAATATAATCTTCATACTGATCTTAATGTACATTTGAATATCGATAACTTGAAAATCTTAAAATTCTTATTAAACACAATTTAATATGATTAAAGAACAAAGTCTTCTAAATATGATATGTTGTGCAATTATCACTGGCCAAAAGAACAGAAAACATAAACGAAAAACAGAACAAATATTATAGTGTTAGATACAGCTATACTACATGTAGCCGAATATAATATCTCCAAGTTAAATATACAAAGTATCATAATTAAGAAACCTTATAAACTTGTTGACATTTGCAGTTTTATAGGTGACTGTTGACGTATGTAACTTTATAGTTGCTTATCTCGACGTTTTTATATCTAAATTTAGTGTTCCCATTAATGAATATTATTACTATAAACTTAAGTCTATAGTATCGTGGATAAAGCTATCTATATACACATTGTTTTATATGGTGCAGTTGGCGCTTAGGTAAAAGTTTTATCATTGACAAAACCTTGAAGACAAGTATAGGTTGATCATATACCTTTTTAGTTTCAGTAAGGGCAAACTTTTAGCATCATTGCTTTGTACTATTTAAAAGAAAAAACATAAATTAAAATTTGATTGAAATCTAGACGTACGTATCTTAATCCTTTTAAAAATCAATGATAAAAAAAATATGCCCCACCTGACGCTTACGAAAGATGCTTGTCGGTTGTCTAAAAGTGTGCAGTTTTCCTGTATGTGTTTTGTGGGACATGTCATCTTCGCTAGCCAATGGTTACAATTCATTCCCATTCTATCCTGGAGGAGAGGAGGAGCATGGGAACGATTGTAACCCTAGGAAAGCGAAGATGCGGTTTTGTGGGAATGTTCGGTTCCTGTGTTATTGTTTAACATGCAAAATTTCTTTAATTTGTATCAAAATCCGTACAAAATTTTTTTTTAATTTACTTTATAAAGTTCGATGATGGTGGTGTTTGTCTACATTGACTGGCTAAACAGCCCTCGCAAGGTCAGTTTGTCTTCATTGACTGGCTAAACAGCCCTGGCAAGGTCAGTTTGTCTACATTGACTGGCTAAACAGCCCTCGCAAGGTCAGTTTGTCTACATTGACTGGCTAAACAGCCCTCGCAAGGTCAGTTTGTCTACATTGACTGGCTAAACAGCCCTTGCAAGGTCAGTTTGTCTACATTGACTGGCTAAACAGCCCTCGTAAGGTCAGTTTGTCTACATTGACTGGCTAAACAGCCCTCGCAAGGTCAGTTTGTCTACATTGACTGGCTAAACAGCCCTCGTACGGTCAGTTTGTCTACATTGACTGGCTAAACAGCCCTCGCAAGGTCACCTCGCAAGGTCAGTTTGTCTACATTGACTGGCTAAACAGCCCTCGCAAGGTCAGTTTGTCTACATTGACTGGCTAAACAGCCCTCGCAAGGTCAGTTTGCGTTCAGTACATGCATTTTTGAAAGTATATTTAGGTGGTTCAACTATTGCATTCTGTTTACAGACATTTTGGCGGTTAGACTCACGAGGTATTATCCAAGGCAAGCCAACAGAGATTCACTCCTTCTGGTATGGATTCCCTGACACAGCTGATCATGTTGACGCAGTTTTTGAGCGGAAGAGCGACGGGAGGATTCTATTTTTCTTAGGTATAATATACATGTTATATACAGTAATTTGATTGACAGGATTTCCTATACATGTAGACATAAGTTTGACATCTGGCGCGTAGATATAATAAGGGCCGCATTATCTCAAGGTTAATTTTGTAATGCAGGTATCTTATAATAAATTGGTTAATACCACTTTAAAAGTTTTGATGAAAAGAATATGTTCTGGCAAATTCAAAGATAACTTTCTGCAAATTACAGCAATCAATGCATATAAACCCTATTCTTAACCAGTAATTTTAAATAGAATCGTTGTACCATTTTTAAACCGCCGCCTTGTTTTAAGGCACGATTCAAATAGCAAAAGCAAAAATATTTCATGAAACCTCACGTTATCGTACCGATTTCATATTTCATACATATTGTATTTGTTGTTTAATTTATTGGGTAATAACTTGAATATAAATTATTATAAAATCCAGAAGTTAGAAATCTGTAACACAAAAAATATGAGTTCATTTAAACAACACCCATTTCAAGTTAACATACAGATGGAACACTCGGACTGGAAAGACATGTAAAGTTCCGGTGTATGTAGTCCAGCTGCAGAGGTCAATATATTGATCAATAAAATATGGTAAAAGCATGAAATTTTGCACAGCGTTAGTTTTAATGATTAAAAGTATTTTTGAATATGGAATCATAAAAAAAATCCTTCATGGCCGCCAAATTCAAAATGGCCGCATATAGTTTAGAGTCTTAGCCCTTTCGTCCCTTTATGGTAAAAGCATGAAGCTTTTGCTAATGAGCATGAAGTCAAAACATTGAACTGAGAAAATCAAAACATTTGTGATGAAATATTCTGGAATGTTTTTTGAGAAAAATAATGACTATGATCTGCAAGTTTATACTGACCATTGTCAATTTATACTGTGGTTTAGTAATTTCCTAGTCTCAAAACATGCGTACATTTACCTTTCAGGCGACAAGTTTTGGACTTTCAATGGCAACAGTCTTATACCAGGCCATCCTAAGACCGGCATACCCCTCACAGAACTAGGCCTCCCGGCAGACGTAAAGAAGATCGATGCTGTTTTTGTTTGGGGTTTCAACAACAGGACCTATATTATTAGTGGCGACATGTATTGGAAGCTCAACGAGAAGAACGACTTTATAGAACCAGACTACCCACGTGACATGAGCATCTGGCGGAAGGTTCCGGTTCCATTGGATTCCGCGTTTAAATATTGGGATGGTAAGTCCTTCTATCATTTTTTAGTAGAAATAAGAGGATCGATAGATTAAATATACTTGCCACTGGTTTAGTAGATTTGTATCAACCAGTATATGAAGAAAAGTATGTCAATAATGCAAGTGCTAACAAGGGTTTGCGAGTAAATGAAATAAAAAAAAACTTATAATTATATATATAATTGTGTTTTCGAGAAGGATAATACTGCTTTGTTTTAATAGATTTAAAAAAAGGTAAACTTATTGTTCTCTATTAAATGGATTTTACAGTTAACTTGAAACAAACTATTGATTGGTTTTATTGTTTATAAATGATAACAAATATTGAGACAAAGAATATCATTTTGAACAAACTAGTTGGGTTATAATTTTCTATTATGATCGAACAGCAATCTTTATATATATGTTGAAATCAATAAAAGTTGAGAAAGTATGTGTTTCAAATTAAGCCGCTTTAAGTTGAGCAGCTATATAAATAGTCTGATGCATGTTAACATTTGACAAGATTAATGTATATCGATATGATAATAAGCTAGGGATAAACCTTAAAACCAATGTTATGTTGAACAGGAAGGACATAAAATAAGCCATACATTTGTTTTAGACATACTTTTTATATAAATTTCTATCTAGACACCTTTCTTAGGTTTCATTCTTTGAAGTTAATCGATGATATCGTTCAGTTTATCTTAGAAAATGATTGATATATAAACAGACATGTAGAAAAACACTGATCTTCCTAGGTGTTTAGAAATATTTATAAGCAAAACATCTTAATTACAGAAAAGTGTATTGATAAGATTTAACAATGAAGATTATTATCACTGGATTGTTGCAAATTTTGAGCAATTGGACTTATGCCACAATATGAGCAACAACTGCTTAAACGTGAGGAGCTCGTGAATCCCTCCCCATCCCAACCCGGTTTGTCATGCTGTCTCGTCATTTGTGTGATATTGTCAATGGGCAAATGATAGAAATTGTTCTTGGTATTGATGTCGTCTGCTCTTGGTAGTGGGTATTGTTAATCATTGATAACGGGTGCACCATCCGATCCCCTTGAGAAAAAAAACAAAAAAACAAAGTTCACATCGAAGTCGAAGTGAAGATTAGCGTTTGACTGCCAACTTCAAAGCGTCGTGACCCAGCCCCCTAAAAAGAAAACAAACATCGGAGAATTCCTAGCCTGGTGTGTAATGTCTGTATGGTTTTGGCTTGTAATATCAGATTACACCTTTGGTATCCTCATGTTTTTTAAATGAACCTTGGATTAATTTTCACATTGGTTTTGGATGCTATTAAATGTTATATTTTCAGTCAAAGATGTCATTTTTTCTTTTAGGAAAAACGTATTTTTTCAAAGGACAATTTTATTACCAGTTCAACGACAAGAAGATGCGAGTGCAGAAAGGTTATCCAAAGTTGATTAAGAAACATTGGTTGGGTTGTGACACTTATGACAAAAACTCTTACAAGTCAGTAGAATCCATAAAATCGCCAGGCGAAAGTGGTAGTGCCAGTGTATTCCCATCATTAACAATAATTTTAACACTTATTTTGTCTGTAAGTTCATTCTACCATTAATGTTTGTTATAATTATAAACTTAGTGCTATTGAAAAAATATGAACAACATGACTATGCTTGGTCAACATGCATTTGGCCGTTTCAGAATGTAAAGCATCATGGGTAATTTCATTGTTCGTACCCCAAAATGAAAAAAACTTCACGTCATTGGTTTGAATTTCCCTTCATATTTAACCAATCACGACGACGTTTTGGTGTACATTACACAGGATGCATTAGATTCTGAAACGGCGATTTGGTTAATGGTGCTATATATTGATTTATTCATGCTATTCTTTGCATATTTTTTTTGCAAAGGAGATAGATACTCGAACGAGTGGTTTGTTTGGTGTATTGTGGATATCAGATCAAGTATGATACCGGTGATTTGTGTATTAGAATGAAAGTGTATGTTATCAAAAAGGTTCCCCCTTTTAAAATCAAAATACTGTGATGTAGACTCATAGTTTATTGGCATTATGTATGATAAAGCAAACTCCCACCTGGAGAGGGTAAAACTCGGTTATGGTTCATGATTAGATTATAAAGAAATGCTCGGCAAGTGTCGATTGGATACAATTTGTTTTCAAGCGAATAATGTAGTAGAATCTATCAAGTCTAATCAATTTAGCAATGTTTTAGCAAAATATTAGTCATTGTACATCTTGATGAGGTTTACAAAGTATATGTATTACAGTATAAATCTCAATTATGTTAACTGCAAAATTATATTTCCAAAGGCATTTCTAAACGTACTAACATTGGCCAAAATCTAGGTCAGTAGAATCCAATTACTATTTTAGTATCATTTTTGGTTATCATGCTACTTAGTTATAAATTGAGTTAGTTATAAACGAGTTTTACCATATTTTGCCTGTAATTTGCTTATTATTTATAATTTGTAATGTATGAAAGTAATGCAAGTGGTGTTTGTATTTGGGACTATTTATGTTACGTGGTTAATAATTGTATGCTTCCGAGTGTGGATGGATGCCAAGGCAAATTGGTGCACATTTTTATATATAAGACATTTACTATCAATCATGGTATTGGTTAAGACTAATTTATCTCATTGTAATGTGAACTTTGCATGTTACAGACCAATTGCCCCAGACATTTTCCCTATCTAGACATAATATGAATAATAAATTGACCAGGTTCATGTCTAATCATATATTATATGGTATAACATTTATAATAATCGATACAGATATTTATTGCTGTATCATATTCTTAAAAGGTTACAGTAATAAACATTAGATAAGTATCCTGATAAACATTTCAAAACTGTCTTTTTAAAGATCTTTAAAAGGTCCCATAAACTAAAAAACAATAGTTTTCATGAATTAAAAATTTGACATATATCACCTTACAACCAATTTGGTAATTAACGTGTCTGTCGTAAAAATATTATAAAAATAACAGAAATAACCATGATTGGAGGCGAAAAAATCATCATGCAACAGTTGAATCTGATAAACAAACTCTTAAAAAATAATCGTTTGATAAGATCAGCGTTTTCATATCATTTGACATCTATATCTGAAGTCATGTCATTATTACAAAAGAGAAAAGACTAATGCTACTTCGAGGGAAATTATGACATAATGTCATTATTGCAGAATTCTCTGAATTGACTCAAATCTAATACCTTCAAAAAATATTTATGAATATTGACCGTTCTATGATTCTTCTATGTTAATTTTTATTTTGGGTTGCTGTCTCGTAATACCCAATGTGTATGCACTACATCTCCATTTTTTATATAAAGAATTAAGATAATCAAAGTTTTGTTTTATCTATTGAAAATATAATTGAATCATGATACTCTTGAACATTTTGTGATAGATATTCTCCCCCTGTGTTTTATATGTTATCAAATCACTTATATCAATATGATCAATGTACTTGGGGGAATAAACCAAACTGGTAATATTCAGTTTTTATCAATATCGATAAACCAAGCAGAAAATATCGGCATCTTAATTACTTTGTACAAATCGATACTACCCCACAAAAGTATTAAAAAGTCAAATAATATAAAATTGTATTATGTTTGAGGGGGGTCATGTTATTTATAATGTTAAACATAGAAAGAGATTAAAAAAATTATTTTTTTTTCCTTTAGATTAGTTTGAATACTCTTTTAAAGTGAATATCTTGAAATTAAATCGAATTTCCTGACATTATATTTTTTTACTCAGAAACAGTCACTAACTTGTATACGATTTACTAAGAATTATGATATAGTCCTTCTATAACGACCGTAAATATCTATATTAAGAGTAACGATGCTTTTAGTGTACATTTGAAGAAATTATTACTTATTTACTCGTTTGCCCAGTGATTTTGATACCACAATATGATTTTACTGTAATGTGCTATTTAAAAGTAGTAATATGTAAATACATATACTCAACAAGACATTAATACTCGTGCTTAACAATTATAGATATTGTAAAACGTCTATATCATTCATTTAATTTTCCTTAAAGGAAATCATCTTTTAATTTTCCATATTCATTCATAAAGTACAATGTACTTTTTACAGACACCCAATAATGAATGTGTGATATATATCAGTGTTTAGTGCATTTGATACGTGTTCCAAGTATAACCTTCCATGAAATACTAAAGTTCAAAAAGTCTTTTACAATTTGAACGTGTTGACATGACAGTGTTAACATTCATAAAGAAAACGAATGAAATAATTGTTTTTGATAAGTCTTGTTGAAATATCAATTAACCAGGGCCAGTTTGAATAAAAATCAAGTTGCCAAAAAAATGTGACTTCCGGTGCAGTATGAGATCAGAGCAAGGATCAGACATAGTGCCCTCTTATAGTTTAAAATCTAAATAACTTTTGTAATTTACATGGAAATCGGGCCCATTTAGATAAAATCCTTTTGAAATAACTACTAGTATACGGATATCCACACTAACCGGTCTTCTTTCTAGTGATTTTTCTAGTTACTTTATGATTTAATCACGAATATCACCTGCCTTGACTGTGCTCCTACCATATCATACATTGTAAATAAGTAAACGAAGTATTTTTTCTTTATTACAAATAGAGAATCTATACGTGATATTTAGTGTGATGTACCCATGAAGTGCCTGTTGTTGTATAGAATGCTATCACTGCTTGTTGAAAGTGGAACAGTCCAATGTCACCTTCGAAATAAAACATTTTGGGAAAGAAATGCATTAAATTTTGACTGCAGATTGACTCTATTTTACTATCAAAACGCATGAAACAAAGACAAAAATTTACAATATATTACCTTGAATTTTCAAACTAAATTCTTTAAATTTATTTTTTCCAAAATAATCTCTATTATTGTAAGTAAAAAACTGTATACCTAGACAGAAGTGCTCGTTACTTTTTACCAGTAACAGTTTCACTTTCATTGTCCAAAACCATCTTTAGTTTAAATACAAATCTCTATACTGAATACATGGAAGTATTATAATACTTTCATTCTTAGATACAAGGAACTGAAACCGTTTCACTTTCAGTGTGTTTAAGTGGTAGCATTGGGAAAGTTAAAAGTTTTCAATATGTGCAATATTTATTAAACCTCATTATTCATTGTTTTTGTCTTGCCATATTTTATTTACATTTATTATGCAGCTGATGTATAATTCTTTTATGATAAGAAAGTCCCATTATTGTTCTGTTGCCATATATTTATATTATATATATGTATAAACGTATTTTTGTGCCAAATGTAATTTTTTTTATTTGTCTTTTAAATCATTTTCAGATAAATTTACAACTTAACAGAAATCCAAACGTATAAGTCATAATACAATTTAACTTAAATACTCATTCATGCAAACTATATACATATATTATATGATTAAACCCATTTCATTGTCGGAGAATGCATGATACATAGAGGATCATAGAGTCATTCCAACATGTCGTTTTATAATAGGATTATAGTCATTAAGGTTCTCGGCTTTATTTAAAACTCCTGCTGGTTAATTCGACATTAAGTACTCTGTCAATCAATCAATACTTAAAAGATGAATCAAAATAAGATAGTATTCTAGTCACATCTTCTAGGGGATAAAAATAGACACAAAGCATTAAAGAGCAGTATTACGATCACGTGTTATATAAACATCCGGGTAACCTTACGCATTGTGCAAAAAACTCAGAAAAACAAATGTTATGACAAATCAGCTTTTATGGTTTTATTTCAAACTGTTATTGCATCTTTTATCCAGTTTTAATATCTGTCGGTTTTATGTTTGAGTTACACATGTTAGTGCTTCCTTTCATAGTGTTCAAAGAGAGCTATAATAAATGTTTTACACAGTGTTATAATGTTCTGTTTTTATAGCACATTTCACATATTCATGATGTTCTTACTATGTTATACCATGCTAATAAAGTACTGAAGACTTATATTGTGTTGGTGTTATAAATGTTTAAAGAGCTAAATGGATCTTGAAGAAAGAAAGGGGGGAAAAATCGCATTTTTTTCATTTAATGAACATTGTAGGAGTTGGTTGACACTTATCCCCTTACAAACGTACCATACATACAATTTTATTACGAATACAAGTATCTGTTACACTTTTTTAGTAGTTTATTTACCTTGCTAGCAGCTGTGGTCGATCTAATTTGGAAACTTAATTCACAGAAAGGTGTTGGGATAATGAAAAGCTAAGAACATAAAGTACTTAGGCATTGTTTCACCATACTGCGGCTCTTTTCTGAAGAGTGAAAATACTCATAAATCATACACATTTCAGTACAAATTGTCGATCAATCGCAGATGCTATCGGTTACTAAAGTTTTACTGAAATTGTCCAATCTAGCTTCAAATAGGCAATGTATTTGTGTCACTTTTCCTTAAAATTAAGAACTTTATATTGGCTTTTTTTTCATCACTGTTCATATTTTTGACAGAAACGAAAATAAAGTATGATTGCTTATAAGAAATAAATGTTTGCTTTATAAGGAGGAACAACTAACACTATTTAGGTTTAGAATGTAAGGAACATTAAATTCATCTGCTTGTTGTGTAATAAGGAACTATTCTTTGTTTTTTCCCAAAATCATTGTTAAGTGCTTTCTGGTATTTTATTCTACAATTGTGGTATTTATAGTTTTCCTATACATGTCAAATAATGTGATTTTCCGTCTAGTTCTCACAAATACAAGAATTTTGCACAACCTGTAGCTGGGAACAAAGTCTGACTTTTTGACAATATTTGTAAGGAATGAAGAAAAGTCTCTCATCTATATTTTTTTCTCTCATAATAACTTATGAGAGGGATTACATGGGGGGCTAATTTCTCAAATGTAGCTTTGTTTATATGTTGTCCCACTTCCCATTTCCCCCTTCCTTAGCCCAGATCCCATGCACTTTTAATGATCCATATATCCAACATCCCACTTTAATACCCTCCATATAGCACATCTCAAACGCGTGTCATCCCTCACTCTTCGAAAGATACATTGGTGACCTTTGGAAAGACTAACTGTCTTGTCCTCACAATTTATAACCTTTTTTAGTCGCAGTTAAAAGTATCAACTCCTGTTCAAGGTTCACTAAAATTTCTGCCATACCAATTAGAAGTACTCTTGACTGAACATTAAGCACAACAGAATCAATTAATCTTACCCATGTGATTCCTCAATTACTCACATATCCATTAGTTACCCTCTACCTTACTTTTCGGAAGGATACCTTGATGACCTTTTGAAAGACAAACTGTCTTTCCCTGATCATTTATAGCCTCTTTTGTTTTGTATAAGTTCAGAATATATATACTAGTATCAACTCCTGTTCGAGGTTCACCAACTATTTCGTTCATACCAATTAGAAGTACTCTTAATTTGTATACCTGTCGTGAATATGACTGAAATATTCGCCACTGGATATTTAGAACCAAAGAATCAATTAATCTAACTACTGTAAAAAAATATATATATATTAAGGCGTCATAACCATCTTATGTTATACACATGTATATGCGGTCATATCACTTGAAACTTGGTAAGCATTTTCATTATGATGTGAACTTTCAAACATAATAATAACAAATTAGGGTTTCACAACAGTGTGAAATGAGTACATTCTCATGATAAACTTTGGATTTAGGGTAGCTTATAATGAAGTTATTGTCATATCAAATTGAAGCTTATAGTACATATCCTAATTACGATGTGAACTTTCTTACATGTTTGTCTAATTAATATTTTGGTTCAGAGAGGGGAACAGTGTCAAAAGAGAAAAAAAGCAAGAAAGGTAGGCTGGCAAAGTGGTTCGACCGTAATGAAGTAAAGAGAATTTGGACTGAAAATGATGGTAAACTGAATTGGATTTCGGAACAAATGTTACAAGGAAGATTAAAAAGTTGTTGCAAGTGTTTTCTAATCGTACAGGGAGAGGGAAGGAGATTGACACTATTTCTATATACATGGCTTCGAATTAAATGACCGAATAATTCGAATTCCGATTGGTTGTGTCTGCGTATTTATACATCCCGAACAATCAAACGTGTGCTGCATCCGAGGTAGTCGTGCAACTCAGATGGTGAAGCCGAGACAAATTATGATACACTCCAGATTTTCAAAAGAAGACCTATAAGTTAATTAATATTGATACGTTTACAAGTAAAATTAAGAATGGAAATCAAGAATATGTCAAAGAGACAGCAACCCGGCCAATGAGCAGACACCAACCGAAGACAACTAATTGGTCTTGAACGCAGCGAGAAAATCCCGCACCCGGAGGTGGTCCTCAGCTCAATGTGTTATGTATTATACTAGTTCAGTATATACGGTGGAAACTATAACAGTAAACGTTTATATACCTGTCTTTTAATACATGCATGTTTTGGTTATACAGTCGTCCTGTTGTATTTACCAATCTTTGGCTGTCCCATCTTTTAGCTTGCCTGACTTGTCCTGACGAGGATGAATAAATAATAACGCAACAAAACGGTTCTTAAGTTAAAGAAAAATGTACCTCAATATAAAACTATATATGTGCTATAAACAATGAGCAATGACACAACATAGATATAAATATAGATATATTAAAATCTTTTGAATAACCAGAAGAACAATTACTGTAAAAATGTTCAGTCTGTGAAAAATGAAATGTTTTTGTCAAAGTTAACCTGTGTTTGCCATCGTAAGAATATTACTATATATAACGTCTGTCTTATTGTGGTTTTTTTTTCTGACGGCCAAATACCATTTGACCTATCGAAAGGATACGTGTATTTTTTATGAACTATACTTAAACTCTACATATTTTTCGTAGAACCAATGTGAGTTCAATCTTACATTGTATTGTAGTCTTATCGTTAATTGATTGATGTTTGCGTAAAGTCCCGCGGCAACTATTTCATAAACATGAAGGATGAAAACACAACTACAGTACATACTGATCTATTTGGTAGGTTATATCCTTTTAAATCGAAAAAACTGTTTTAAATTTTAAAACGGCGAGGTATCGTGTGGAATATCCCAGATGACAAAACTATGAAAAAAACATGGATAGCTGACGGATGCCTGAAGGAATAGAATTACAAATCTTTCCATTGGAGCAGGGAAGATAATATAAATGATTTGCTGTTTTCATATTAACGCTTAGTGACAAATAGTTCATGCATATTAAATGTAAAAAAAACAATTCAACAATATCTCAAATTAAGGGTTTCCGCACAGGTGGTTGATCCAGATAGATGAAGGGAGGAACATTTAAACTTATACAGTAAAAAGATGGTATGTTACATAGGGAAAGAATATTTGACTTGCACGAGACTACACATGAGCACCTCAAATAGTTGTTACAAAGATTTTGTAACGCAGGCACACATCCTACACAAGACATCAAATTAAACTACCACAACCTTTTACAATAACATTCGTGGCTGCGTATTAATACACCTAACACAAGCAAAGATCTAGAGCCCGTAGAGGAGAAAGAACCAAAAGGGATTTTCAACCGCATAAGTCATTGACAAAATAGACGCACGAATAGGCATCGATTTTGAAACCGGAAGGGCGAAGTCATGGTGACCATATTTTCCTACTTCATGCAATACATACTTAGGGTATATTGAATATATTGTTCTAAAATTTGTCTGTACTTAAAAATTTAGGGAGCTATATTATTACATGTCTAGATGTTAGACGAAATGTTAATTAATGTATGTAATAACAATGATAATTGTAATGATTTTATGGTTCTGATCCTGCCTGGAATTAAATGTAGATGATTTTTATAGCATGTAGATAATAACATCTGTCTGAACTTTTTTTTTAATGTTTCATTTTAGTTTATAAAAATGTTTTTCTGTTACAAATCATGATGTATTGTTTTATGTGTACATGTTATGCTGCCCATCAAGGGCCCTTGATTGGAATAATAAATATTCTTATTCTTATTCTTAATAGAAATCTTTGTACATATTATAAATGATATGGAAGTCATTCCTTGTTCGTTTCTGTAAGCAGTTGCAGTATAGACAGTTATCTCGTTCTAAGCGAATGTTTGCAAAATGAAATTCATAATCTATAAGAAACTTTAATGCTTTCAAACAAAATTTAAGCGTCTTGGGACCATCGCATGAGCCCCATTACATGCACTTTTGAATGTAAATGTGATTTTGCGATGCACAACTGATTATTCATACAATAGTCATATCACTAAGGGAGCTACCATTTGATTTTTATGGGGGGGCTAGGATGAAAAATTTTGTCCTGCATTTTTTTTTTAGTTGTAATCTCTGTCCTGCCTTTTTATTTTTCACTCTATTCGGTCCTGCCTTTTTTTTTAGTTTATCCTGACTTTTTTTTACCTAAAATGTCATCCTGATTTTTTTTTTGCAAGTGTCTCATCCTGCCTTTTTTTTTACTCAAAATTCCTGTCCTGCCTATTTTTTTCAAATTTCATCCTAGCCCCCCCATAAAAATCAAATGGTAGCTCCCTAATATCAATTATCTCAATTGTTTAACAGACATTATTGATGTGCATTATATATTTAGATAATGTCGTTTTAGAAATATCCATACATTGACAGAAATACCAACCAAATACTGCAAGTTATAACATCAAATATTTGGTTGGACAATATCCATATTATTATACTTTATTTGTTTAATGGAAGAAATGTGATTAACAATTATCTAACACAATTGGTTCTGCATTAAGCAAACAGTTACGTCATAATATAACGTAGACAGCTGGGAATGGACAATGCTTTAAGATAGGCATGCACCATCTTGATTCAAGTTTAAAATTTGATAAAATCAAGTTCATTTCAAACATCAAACAAATATTTTAAAATACAAAATTAGGAAATATTGACTCATTCTGTTTAACTAAAAAAGTCAATTTCAATTTTGAATAATGGGTTATTTATTTTTGTATTGCCGAATGCTATGACTAGACGAGCAAACCCGGCATATATAGACCTATATATATAGGAAGAGGCTTGGAAGATGACGGTAGTGAAAGATGCATGAGAATTATGTATGATTTGTATAAGGACATTTTCTTCAACTAAGATCAATATAATAGTTAAGTAACAAAAAGTGTATAAAGCTAATGTTGTAGTGTTCATGTTGGTAGCCATAGTTGGAAGATGACGCTTAGTACATGTATGTCAAGAGAGATTGAAAAGGACCTTCAGTAATTGTCAACTGTAAAATTCTTGTTGAATATTCACTCTAGCCTTTCTGTATGTATGTGCCTGTCTCAAGTCAGGAGTCTGTAATTCAGTGATTGTTGATGCGTTAAATATTTGTATTTTGTTCCTTTTTTGTACATTAATTAGGTCGTTAGATTTCTCGTTTAAATGGTTTTACATTTGTGATTTCGGGGACTTTTATAGCTGACTATGCTGTATAGACTTATCCATTGTTGAAGGCCGTACGGTTATATACAGCTGTTAATTTTTGTGTCATTTGTTCTCTTGTTGAGAGTTGTCTCATTGGCAATTGTACCAACTCTTCTTTTTTATATTTAGATGATGATCTGGAAGGGGCTCTTCATTTCTGTATACATACTTTAAATTTTGAGGCCATTTTGATCTATTTTTATAATAAAATTGAGAATGGAAATGGGGAATGTGTCAAAGAGACAACAACCCGACCAAATAAAAAACAACAGCAGAGGGTCACCAACAGGTCTTCAATGTAGCGAGAAATTCCCGCACCCGGAGGCGTCCTTCAGCTGGCCCTAAACAAATATATACTAGTCCAGTGATAATGAACGCCATACTAATTTCCAAATTGTACACAAGAAACTAAAATTAAAATAATACAAGACTAACAAAGGCCAGAGGCTCCTGACTTGGGACAGGCGCAAAAATGCGGCGGGGTTAAACATGTTTGTGAGATCTCAACCCTCCCCCTATACCTCTAACCAATGTAGAAAAGTAAACGCATAACAATACGCACATTAAAATTCAGTTCAAGAGAAGTCCGAGTCTGATGTCAGAAGATGTAACCAAAGAAAATAAACAAAATGACAATAATACATAAATAACAACAGACTACTAGCAGTTAACTGACATGCCAGCTCCAGACTTCAATTAAACTGACTGAAAGATTATGATTTCATCATATGAACATCAGGCACAATCCTTCCCGTTAGGGGTTTAGTATCATACCATCATAACATATATGAGAAGAACATAACCCGTGTCATGCCAATAACTGTTTTTAGAATAAATGTGTTTAGTTCCGATGCAAAGACCTTATCAGTGACTCAATATTAACGCCAAAATATGCAATCTTTAATGACTTGACAACAGTATCGTAATTATATCCCTTCTTAATAAGTCTATTCAAAGGTTTTGTAAGTTTCTGAGGTGAATACTGACACCTTTGTGCTTTATAAAGAATATTACCATAAAAAAATGGATGTGAAATACCTGAACGTATTAGAAGTCTGCATGTTGAGCTATATTTACGAATGATGTCTTTATACCGATGATAAAATTTAGTAAATGTTTTGACTAGTTTGTGATATCGAAAACCCTGGTGTAATAATTTTTCAGTAATACATAAATTTCTCTCGTTAATATCTAAAACATTGTTACATACACGAGCGAATCGTACAAGTTGAGATATATAAACACCGTAAGATGGTGACAAGGGAACGTCACCATCTAAAAACGGATAATTAACGATAGGAAATGAAAAATCATCCCTTTTATCATAAATTTTAGTATTCAGCTTTCCATTAGTGATATAGATATCAAGATCGAGAAAAGGGCAGTGGTCATTGTTAGTATTAGCTTTATTTAAAGTAAGTTCAACAGGATAAATTTCATTAATATACATACTGAAGTCGTCATTATTGAGAGCCAAAATATCATCCAAATATCTAAAAGTATTATTAAATTTGTTTATCAGATGTTGTTTCGATGGGTCTTTGCTTATTTTTGTCATAAATTGTAACTCATAACAATACAAAAACAGGTCCGCAATAAGTGGTGCACAGTTAGTCCCCATTGGAATTCCGATAATCTGACGATATACGGAATCCCCAAAGCGAACAAAAATGTTATCTAGTAAAAATTCAAGGGCATATATAGTATCAAAGCATGTCCAATTAACATAGTTTTTTTGTTTATTGCTACTAAAAAATGACCTAAAAGAGTTTGAACATATATATTCACATTCTGATTTTTTGAATGCCCATTTAATTAGGTGTGTGAATTTTTTCTTAATGAGAATGTGAGGCAATGTGGTATACAGGGTAGAAAAATCAAAACTTTGAACAGATTCAAAATCACCAATATAAGCATGCAATTTATCAAGTACTTCCAACGAATTCTTGACACTCCAAAAGTAATTTATTCCACTATTTTCGAAGGCCTTATTTGAACAATTTATTATCAGGTTTTTAATTGTACCAAGTGTGCTGGTAAGAAGAATAGACAATTTAGTAGTTGAACAATGGCTTGAAGACGAAATAAATCTATATTTGTAAGGGGTTTTGTGTAGCTTCGGAAGCCAATACATAGTTGGGACTTTCATTGTATTTGGTTCTGCTTGTAAAGCGGTGGCTAAAAGTTTATGTTTGTTACAGATTTTGTTTTCTGAAAATGGAGTCAGTTGGAATGTTGGTGAATTGGTGATTTCCTTTTTCAGAACCTCAATGTAAAATTTACGTCAAACAATAATAATATTATTAGCAGCTTTATCTGCCGGGACAAAAACAAATTCCTTGGCTAGTTCTTTTGGTTTATGTTTGATACGAGAAATAGGTTTATTGTGGTTATTGTTTATAGTAAAATGTTCTTTAAAATGTTGAATACGTATATCAACTATCTTCATTACTGAATTAAAAAAAGAGTCCAAAGATTTTTTGTCAGCTTTTTCCCGTTTTATCCATTTCATACAGTAAGTATGGAGTGAGTCGTGGATGATATTACGACACTCATTCCAATTAATAATTGACGGGGGACGATATTTAGGTCCTTTACTGAGGAATGATTTTAACTCTCGGTCTTGAACGATGTTAAGATCTCCTGTTATAATATGGCAAGCCGTTCTCGTCAAAACTATGTTTAAACCATTTTTCGAAAAATTTACACACTGAGAATTACAACAAAGCACACTGAGATTTAAAAACTTCAAAACGCACACTGAGAATTGAAAATTACACACTGAGAATTGAAAATTACACACTGAGAATTAAAAATTACACACTGAGATTTCATAAAGACGCACTGAGATTACAAAAATGAAAAACGCACACTGAGAATTGAAAATTACACACTGAGAATTGAAAATTACACACTGAGAATTGAAAATTACACACTGAGATTTCAAAAAGACACACTGAGAATTAATAAACTGAAAATACACACTGAGAATTTGAAATTACACACTGAGAATTCAAAATTACACACTGAGAATTTAAAATTACGCACTGAGATTTGTGCGCACTTTTTATGCGCACATATCTAATTAGCATACTTAATCTGAATCTATTACAAGCTTAAAACAACAAGGGGACAGAACTCGTTAGTCCTTCGATTTGGTTCCAAATTATTAATAAAAAAAACTTGAAAAATACAAAAACAAGAAAAATACCCACTTACTCTTAATTATTACAAAATATAACCAAATGGAGAAAACTTTATTAAAATTATAAGAAAACATTGGAACAACCTGCAAAACAATGCAGTGAAATTTTTACTCAAGTGTCTATTATAGCATTTAAACGTAACAAAAATATAAAAAATTAACTAGCGAAATCAGGGAAACAGTTGGAAGACTTTTGAAAAGGACACATGTTTAATTTCTGGTAGTAATGATCTGAATTATAGGCAACAAACTTATGAATATGAGCGATGTTAAGTCTTGAAATTTATTACGAATGTTGGTTGAAGGTATCGCATTTCATTGTAATGACAAGAGTTCTTCAGATCAAGATATTAATCTGTTGAATTATTCATCTCATGAATATTCATTAGTAATTTGCATATTAATCTCAGTGTGTATTTTTGAAATCTCAGTGTGTAATTAACAATTCTCAGTGTGTGTTTTTCAATTTATTTCATCTCAGTGTGTCTTTTTAAAATCTCAGTGTGTAATTTTGAATTCTCAGTGTGTGTTTTTTATTTTTTTAAATCTCAGTGTGTAATTTCGATTTCTCAGTGTGTTATTTTAGGTTTTTAAATCTCAGTGTGTATTTTTTTTTAAAAAAAAGGTTTAAACATAGTTTTGACGAGAACGGCTTGCCATATTATAACATGGGAAATGGGTCCATAAATATATTCGGAATTACTGCAATTACATGAAGTATGTGTATTTTCACTGATATTAACATCTTTACACAATTGACTATAATTAAACACAAATTTCCGGGTAGATTTCTTAATTGTAAATATAACAAATAAGAGGTAGCTCAGTATTGTCAAAATATCCAGGAATTTGTTCTTTAACAGAATGGTCGTTAAATATACCGGCAATATTTACAAAATCAAAGCCTTTATTGACATACTTAATTTTAATAAAATGTTTTTTATGATCTTCAGGGCGATCAATTTTGGGAAATAATTTAGAATAACAATATGCCATAATAATTTGAACAATTTCATACTTAGGACTGCTATATGAAATTGTGTTGCAATCCTCCAAAATTTTATTTAACTTATTAACCGGTAACGAACAGAGTTTTGTTAACAGATAATGTCTGCCGTTGTTTTTTGAAATAGAAATTAGGTCCGAAATATTGGTATGATTGGCCCGACATTTTCTTTGATTGCGATTTGTTCTACGACCGTGAGAACGTTTTTTACGAACAGTTTTAGAAACTATATCCAAAATGTTAACGGAATTGGTTCTAGATATATTACCAATTCCCATGATATTATCATTTAGACCGAGAGGGTAAACTGTCTGTAATTTTTTAATCCAATTTAATTCAATTATTTTCCGTGATCGTACAAACTTTGAATGCGATTCACCAGGCTGCTTATTTACTACTTCTAAATGTTGAACTGCTAAATATTTAAAAAGATGGTTGTGCTTCTTAAGGTGTTGGTAAATAATACTTTTGAATTTATTGGGTCTTTTAAAACGATACAGATGTTCTTGAGTGCGTTTAGATAAATATCGTCCAGTTTCTCCTACGTACTGAATACCACACCCCGGTTTGTTTCATGTGAGTAAATAAATAATACTGTTTGTTTTTCAAGTTATATCAGTTTCAAAATTTAAAGAAAATGTGCGACCATTAAACGTGGACCTTACCGTATTGTTGGTGGAAAGACGGGGACATGTAAGTCATTTTTTGGCATGACACTTATCGATAGAAGGGTAACCACGATTTTTATTGTTAAAAATGTTAGCGATGGTAGTATTTTTAGACAACCGATTTTGAAGATTGAGACGTGTGGATACCCTATGAACAAGTTTAGTATTTAGTAATTTTCCATTTCTA
This sequence comes from Mytilus edulis, assembly GCA_019925275.1. Lineage (NCBI taxonomy): Eukaryota > Metazoa > Mollusca > Bivalvia > Mytilida > Mytilidae > Mytilus > Mytilus edulis. The sequence continues at coordinate 34,225,154 of CM034360.1, forward strand.
AGTTTCATAATTGTTTTGTTAGTGAATTATATAATAAAGGAGCAAAGATTGGCGTCCAGAATATGAACCAGCATACAATAATTGAAGTTATATAAAATGGATAAATTTGTTCGGCTAAAAATGTCAAACGCTATCAGTATTAAATAGTAGAATGGGGCTGAATATTGAAATACAACTTTTTGATAAATATTCCTAAAGTAATGAATTAGAGCAGTTCTCGCTCGGACACACACTCCATAATCTAGTATATTATAAGAGCATAAACCTGAAGCACGGGGAGGCACTCTACTGCCTCCACACGGCACTAAAGACAAACTCTGTAAAAAATAAAATTGAGAATGGAAATGGGGAATGTGTCAAAGAGACAACAACCCGACCAAATAAAAAACAACAGCAGAGGGTCACCAACAGGTCTTCAATGTAGCGAGAAATTACCGCACCCGGAGGCGTCCTTCAGCTGGCCCCTAAACAAATATATACTAGTCCAGTGATAATGAACGCCATACTAATTTCCAAATTGTACACAAGAAACTAAAATTAAAATAATACAAGACTAACAAAGGCCAGAGGCTCCTGACTTGGGACAGGCGCAAAAATGCGGCGGGGTTAAACATGTTTGTGAGATCTCAACCCTCCCCCTATACCTCTAACCAATGTAGAAAAGTAAACGCATAACAATACGCACATTAAAATTCAGTTCATGAGAAGTCCGAGTCTGATGTCAGAAGATGTAACCAAAGAAAATAAACAAAATGACAATAATACATAAATAACAACAGACTACTAGCAGTTAACTGACATGCCAGCTCCAGACTTCAATTAAACTGACTGAAAGATTATGATTTCATCATATGAACATCAGGCACAATCCTTCCCGTTAGGGGTTTAGTATCATACCATCATAACATATATGAGAAGAACATAACCCGTGTCATGCCAATAACTGTTTTTAGAATAAATGTGTTTAGTTCCGATGCAAAGACCTTATCAGTGACTCAATATTAACGCCAAAATATGCAATCTTTAATGACTTGACAACAGTATCGTAATTATATCCCTTCTTAATAAGTCTATTCAAAGGTTTTGTAAGTTTCTGAGGTGAATACTGACACCTTTGTGCTTTATAAAGAATATTACCATAAAAAAATGGATGTGAAATACCTGAACGTATTAGAAGTCTGCATGTTGAGCTATATTTACGAATGATGTCTTTATACCGATGATAAAATTTAGTAAATGTTTTGACTAGTTTGTGATATCGAAAACCTTGGTGTAATAATTTTTCAGTAATACATAAATTTCTCTCGTTAAAATCTAAAACATTGTTACATACACGAGCGAATCGTACAATATACTATTTTGCCCGTTATTCTAATTTCTTTATCTTTTATGCCTGTACTTTCTCTATTCTTTATTGAGTTGGTCCAGTATTTTTATTCTATAAACCCAAATCAGAATAACTTAAAATCTCCGTCATCCAGAATGAATATAAAATTCGGATTTCTCAAGTTGAAACCACCTATTGTCTGAAATTTATTAAATGGTTCAACTCTTTGTTGTAAAATTGATATTTTCTGTCACATTGCAACCATGCAGGTCACTTTACAGTGGATTCCATTGAGTGTGAAGCAAAAGGTAATATCTGTGGTTAGCTTGCTTGTTAGCTGAACCGTGAAGTCATTGTTAGGTTAGGTAAACTACCCTACTTTAAGAATAGACTAGTCCGACAGAAAACTAATCGATCTGTCTGTTGGACTATGCTACTTCGAAGGGAGGTAGTATGCCTGACCTTATAATGACTTCACGATTCAGCTTACAAGCAAGCTAACCAGAGATATTACCTTTCGCTACACACTCAATGGAATCCGCTGTAATATTATATCTTATGTTGACAAGGAGGTCCGGTTAGAACACCCTTTTTGGACGATCAATGCATTTAATTAGTAACATATATGGTTGTAATCCCCCTAGCTTTTAACCTTGTTTTGGACCACACTTTTGAAAATGGCTGGATCCGCCTGTGGTTTCTGAATTTGATTTGGACGATTTCCTAATGAAAAATATGTGAACTTCGTAAAATTTTAGATATTGATTTTTTTCAGCAAGTTCCCTTGTTATAATGACATCTCACGACTATATATTTTATGCAATAATGGTATAATGCATATTACAATACAATCCTGCATTGTTGACGTAGAACAGGCAATCTTGTGAAATATGACCTTAACAATATTGGCATTTAAAACGATTTTCCATGAATTAGTAAAATATAGACTGCATTAAGTTGTCAATATTAAGCCTTAAAAAAGCAAACCTGCGTAATACAAACTTATTTTGTCTCAAATGCTGAATTTTTAAATGGATTAGTCGATAATGTAATACTTTTTTAAGAACTTTCATAAAACGAGCCCAAAGCGGGGTCTTATCGTGCTTATCCGTTCAAGCTAACAGCTATAAGTATTAGATGCAATATATCAATGCTATATGAATGGCTAAAGCAATCATTTGAGACAGTCGCTCGAAACTTAGTACCTGTCATCTTAAGTAAACTGCTTCAACATGTCTTTCGTTAGAGTGGCATATATAGGTGAAGGTCTGAAAGATTGTTAGTATATTTTAATGCGTAAAACAGGCTTACATTGTAGTGCGTAAAGTCTAGGTTTCAGAGTAGTAACATTTTATGATTTTTTTGGTTCAATTATCGTAAATATGTTGCTTATTTGTCTGTGGCAACTGCTCAAGGCAAAGTTGAAATAAATTCGTACAAGCTTTTCATTGCAACATTTACAACCAGATGCTCCGCATGGCGCAGCTTGATACGACCACAGAGGTCGGACCTGAAGTTGGGGCAAGTATGGACACAACATTCAAGCTTGATACAGCTCTGAATTTGGATTGTGATTAAATAGTTGATACAGAATAGGTTTCTGACACAGAAAGAATGTGGTCTAAGAACTTTAAAAAAATGAAAATGGACATTTACCTTTTATGGTCCAATATCTAAAATCTAAATATTAGATTCAGCTTATTAAAGAACCCCAAGAATTTAATTTTTGATGAAATCAAATAAAGTTCAATGTTGGACCCTTTAGAGCACTATGTGGACCAATTTGATAATGGGGCCCAAATATCAAAAATCCAAATGCATGGTTAGATTCAGCATATCAATTAACCCCTTATATTCAATTTTTGTTGAGTTCAAACAAAGTTTAATTTTGGACTCCTATTTTGATCAACTTGAAAACTGGGATCATAATCAAAAATCTAAGTACATGTTTAGATTCAGCATATCAAAGAACCCCAAGAATTCAATTTTTGTTAAAATCAAACTAAGTTTAATTTTGGGCCCTTTGGAACTAATTGTAGACCAATTTGAAAACGGGACCAAAAATTAAGAGTCTAAATACACCGTTAGTTTAATTACCCTTTTGGCCCCTAATTTCTAAACTGTTGGGACCAAAACTCCCAAAATCAATCCCAACCATCCTTTAGTGGTCATGAAACTTGTGTTTAAATTTCATAGGTTTCTATTTACTTATACTAAAGTTATTGTGAGAAAACCAAGAAAAATGCTTATTTGTGCCCCTTTTTGGCCCCTAATTCCTAAACTGTTGGGACCAAAACCCTCAAAATCAATCCCAACCTTCCTTTGGTGGTCATAATCCTTCTGTTAAAATTTTATTGATTTCTATTTACTTATACTAAACTAAAATTTTTATCGAGAAATCATCCGTCTTCGGACGACGCCGACGACAACACAACAACAATGATGACGTGATACTAATATACAACCAAAAAAAAAAAAATTTTTGCGGTCTTATAAAAACAAAAAAGTCCAGGCTATGCTCTTTTGAAGTCTTTCGAAAGGTATCCCATAATCCTTACATAACCAATGAGCAATTTACATGTCAATGTCAGATGAACCACGTTTTTAAGCGACCCTAACAGATATGAGTTTTTTCATTGTTGAAGGACGTATGGTGAACTAAAATTGCTTACTACCACTTCATTTAACTCTGGTTGATAGTTGGTCTCTTAAGCAATCATACCACACCTCCTCATTTTAATATCATACACTATAAGCTGCTGATCGACCAAATATGAAGTCGTTCTGTTCATAAATACCTTAGAAAAGTGTGATGGAAATATGGTTGGTCAATAGATGGTCCGAGACCACAATTATTTCATAGTGCATTTCTTTTAGAACATAAATGAAAATAAAAAAAATCCCACCTGCGCTTTCTCAAAGAAACTTTTACAGTGTGTTGTACTACTTTTGGGATAAATTATATCAAAATTATAGAAAACTTCATCGTCTCTAACTCAAAATATGGACAATTTTTTCTTTAGGGCGTCTTGAAATCTTTTGACAGCTTCTGAAGTGCTATTTTTCAACCTTTTTCACCTGGACCAAATCACTACTTTCCTTAAAAATTCTGGACCCAAATATTTTTACAGTGTAATTTCACCCCCTACTTGCAATTTGAGGCATTAAACATGGAGAAATAAATTTGGAAGGGGTATGAAAATTAACGGCAAGTAACCCACTGTCAACACTAGGGACTATATTTGTGAACAACGAAAATCAAGGGATGACAATTGTGGCCTCGGACCAGATGCATGAAAAAGACAAGGTGAATGCAAAATAGCTCCCACATACTTTTTCACCAAATATTAGTGAGAATTCATTAACTTATAATTTTATGTCAATTAGGTCTAATATTGACCATTCCTTAACCTTCTCACCTTTTGGCAAAATCATAGTATGTCCTATCATAGACAGAATTATTCACCAAAACTATGTCCACTTGTTCTTAAGTGACACATTACATAAGTATTTGAACTACCATCCAAAGTCTTTGAAAAACACCAATGCTTGATTAAATGACATATTTTTGCTTATAGTAAAACAGCAAGTTTTTTAAGCATAGAAGGTTACAACAAACAAAACTGACAATAAGTAAATTAGGGAGGTCACTGAAAATGGTCTCCATGCAGGTCAAGAAAAGTCGAAGTAATAATTTTTATACACTATAAACCTTGACCTTTGGGGTAAGCCAGAATTAGAAGGAGCAAATTCATATTAATAAACAAAACACTTTATTTTGAAATACCTGCATATTTCTATGTGTAGAGTTATGCCTTTTTCAACTGATTTTTATAGCTGTTTGGGGGGTGGGGGGGGGGGACCAGCTAACATGTTCATTAGTGATTATGTGGTATATGCTTGCTCATTGTTGAAGGCTGTACGGTGACCTATAGTTGTTAATTTCTGTGTCATTTGGTCTCTTGTGGAGAGTTGTCTCATTCTGTTTTATATTGCATATTTTTAAGAAATATTTTTATATCATTCATAAATTATTATATACTACTATATCAGCCAATCAAATTACGTATCTAGAACAGTTAAAAAAAAGTCAAAAAGGGAAAAGGATATCATTGAAATTCCAAATTGATTACGGTTAGTATTTGTTTACCTGAAAGTTTGTTGATTCATAAAAGGTGAATATTCCAATCTAATTTTAAATGAATTTTTGTATACTGAAAACATTTGTCAATAGTACAATGTATGTAAAGTATTCAATCTTATAGTAAGAACACTACAAGTATAGTACCCCTCTTCCTATTATACTACTAATTTATCAAGAAAAGAAATCTTTGACAATAACAGGAAGGGAGATAACTTTGAACATATGTGTATATATCAATGGGAGATCATTTATATGATTTTAAAACAGCAACAATTTTCTCTTTTCTATTGCATACATTTTGATATATAACTGGAGTCAAATATCTTGGCAATCATGCAATTTAGATTGTGACCTTGACAGGGTATATGAGCCTTAATACTCTGTTAACAGATCTGAAGATAAGAATGGCAAGACATGATAAAATCAGGACACTCCAGTTTAATATATTGTAATTCAGGCATCACCAGGATATGGGCTCATATTCTGTGTAAGTACTCTAAATATAACATATATCCCCTTGAGGCTTTCCTTGACAGTTCAAGAGATATAATACACTGACAGGGATTAATCAAAGAGCAGATTGCTCTGAGGGATACGATTGCCATTGTTTCATTGACACATGTATGCATGTAGCTGGATAATATTATTTTCAAAACTAATTCAAATGACAAACAGACATGTAAAATAGTTACAAAATAGCCAAACCCGGATAAAAGTGTATGAACAATGTAATTAGGTCTATTGTGGTCCGAGACCACAATTGTCGTCCCTTGATTTCCGAATATAGTCCCTAGTGTTGACAGTGGGTTACTTGCCATTTATTTGTATACCCCTTCCAAATTTATTTCTCCATGTTTTCTCCATGTTTAATGCCTCAAATTGCAAGTAGGGGGGTTAAATTACACTGTAAAAAAATTTGGGTCCAGAATTTTAAAGGAAAGTAGTGATTTGGTCCAGCTGAAAAAGGTTGAAAGTTAGCACTTCGGAAGCTGTCAAAAGATTTCAAGACGCCCTAAACATAAAATTGTCCATATTTTGAGTTAGAGCCGATGAAGTTTTCTATAATTTTGATATAATTTGTCCCAAAAGTAGTACAACACACTGTAAAAGTTTCTTTGAGAAAGTGCAGGTGGGATTTTTTTAATTTTCATTTATGTTCTAAAAGAAATGCACTACGAAATAATTGTGTTCTCGGACCTAGTGTTTTATTTTTGTACTATCAATACCAAGTTTACTTTCCACAGTAATCACTGACTGACTCAGATTGAGAGATGTCAGAGAAGGTATTTTATTTCACTCATTGGTTATTATATTTTATTAAGTGTCTGTTAGCGATGTGCCGACCTATAGTCATCAATGTGCTGGATCGTCGTATGATGTAGATGCAGATTTCAATTCATATCTTATCACCTTTTTTCCTACGTTAATTCTAGGAGGAACCCCATTCCTAACTCTTTAAATATTTAATTTCCTTTGGGTCAGTCATCATGGCTCCTTTCCGTGCACATTTATCGGTTTAAATGGCATTCGTTTTTAATATAATACGACGTTTATTGACAGAGCGAGCTAATACTCGACGTCTTGTTTATATTCAGAATTCACGGAAGTTACTGCTGGAAGGTAGACAACTCGAAACGATAATATGGAAGACTCCATTTCGCCTGAAGGGGTGTTCTACGATGTGGAATATATTTATTTTAATCTAAATGATGCATATGATTTAAAATTATGCAACAACAATAACCCTCAATAGCAGACATACATAGAAAAGATCCCATGAGTTATAAATTAATTAATTAAGTGGGGAATGAAGAGCAACCATTCAATCTAAAACCCCTTAAAGTCAAGAAAACTATACGCATGCGCATAATTTCCATATCAAACCCTGGGGCAAGATATATTAAATGCTTATTAAACGACCTAGATGGTTTTCAATTTCTTTATGGAAGTACAATCTCAAATATCAGTTTCATAACGGTAACATATAAGAAAAACTCCACTTCAGTTCTTATATGACAGAAATAGATTTATCGGTATTCAGAGAACTCTTGCATTTTATCAAAACTGGGATTTCCCTCTGACGTGTTTCTAAATTTATAACTACACTAAATATAAATACTGCTTAATTCTGATTTTCCGTGTTGTTAAAAACACGCATCGAAGTCAAGGGAATTATCAAACATGAAGATTATGAAAAGAACATTATAGGAAAGTTGATTAAGTTCAATCCCTTTGTTTGTTTTTACCTTATAAAGCAAGACAATCATAAGAATCTGAGATGTTCCTTAATGTTTAGAATAAAACGATTGACGTGAGGGAAATTGCTCTGAGCCACCGGTATAAGTCTACAGATTGCTTGAAAGCAATCGTATCCCAAAAACTTATATACTCTATGCACATTCTGAATGAAAAACAATGTGACTTAGCTTCAAGTATTTTTTTTTCTTCTTCTAAAAAGCTTAGCGTCAAGTCAATTAAAAAAACAGAATTTTGTACATGAATTTAATTGTCTATCAAACATCCAATAAAACCTGAATAAGACTCAATTGTTTCACATAATCATCAATTATAATATTATTATTAAGTTGATTGTCTGACTAGAGGAAAACAAATATATGGTGTTATAATTATAAACCCTGAACCTTTCAATGAAGAAATATGTTATCGACCAAAAGTATTTACATCTTGAGTAACAACCATTTTCAATTTTATAAAAAATCATACAAAAATATATTATTTATTTCATATCTACATAATAATTAAACATTACACAGCTTGGTACTCTTTGAGCAGACAACCTGCAATGACTAGTTTTTGTATTTCACTGGTCCCCTCATATATTTCTGTAATTCTAGCATCTCTATAATATCTCTCAGCTGGCATACTTGACACATATCCCATACCACCTAGGATCTGTATAGCCTACAATACATAAACAACATTTATGACTTCTTTTCATTTGAATTTAATGGAACTAAGATGGATGTTTTGTATTTGTGTATTACATTAAACATTACACACACTAGAAATGAGGGGGCGGGGGGGTTAGGAGGGGTCCTGATCCCAAAATCCAGGGCTTAAAAACACGAAATCCTGAGGTTCCGAAAATTAAATCAAGTAAATCCCTGCATTCCGAAATCTGAAAAAAGAATTCCTGGATCCCGAAAGGGTCAATCCCGAAATCCCAAGCTTAAAAAACACCTGATCCCGGAGTCCCTATAAAGGTCCTATCCCCCTAGAAATTCTACATGAAAAATCTTTGTTTTTTGTTTTGTAGGTATATTATTGTAAGTTGTAAACTATCTGAATCGTAATGAAAAGTATTTTTAGAGTGTCATCAATATAACTTGGAAGTTAATCTTGTTTTTTTGTGTTTCTTTTAAATAATAAACTGTTTGGTTTCAACCGTTTATAGTATAGCTACTTTGCTGATTTCTTTTTTACAAAACATGACAAAAATATTTGTTAGACAAACGGATCACGACAGAGTAGGGTATAATATTTAAGATTATATAATCTACCTGATGACTACAGAATGTAGCAGCCTCTGATCCAGCTAACTTGGCCATGGCTGCCTCCTACAATATACAAATTCTTACATAATACAATATATTTTATAGAGGGTCAATGCAAATTTTATGTAGACAAGCAATCAACACACATGGCATACTGAATGTCAGACATTCATAGATTACTAGGGGGAGGACAGGGGTACCCTACTCCCTTCTCCCACCCCTCTTCTCCTTTCTCCTACCCCCGTTCTCCTTTCTCTTATTAGAATAAAACATCTCCTTTTGAGATATTTTTTCTTGAAATATTAGATCATTTTTTAAAAGGAGATATTTTATTTTTTCTCCTTTCTCCAACTTTTTCTCCTTTCTCCCAGCCTTCCTCTCCTTTCTCCCCGTCTCCCTTACCCCTGTCCTCCCCCTCCACTATAACAACAGAGAAATTTACCATTTTTCCAATTGATAATAAAAAATCAATCTTAGAAATGAGCAATTGTGGTTGAATCAATTAACTTATTACTTATCACATTTATTTAATACAGTGATATTTTTCCAGATATTTATACTACCAAATCTAAGTAAGGGCTATCCAGGGAACACATGAAAGTAAGGGGGCACATTTTTTAAACCTAAACACCAGAAAAAAATATATTTTCCCTGGAATAGCTTTTAAAACATGTCTCAAATTCTCATCATTGTATTGACTTAGAATATATCTATTCTGAACCAACTGTATTGACAATTTTAAACATATAACAGTACTAAATAAGTACATTTGTAAAGAGATATAATAAGGTTGACATGGTCATAAAGAAAAGTAATTATGATAGGAAGAGGATGGTAGATATTGTTATACAATCCTATATACATGTACATGTCAATAGTGTCATTTAATTATATTAAACTGATATACTCACTCTAGGACAACTCACAAAAGAAAATCAAAATATAGAACATGGCCTCCTGGATATCAAAGAAATAGAGTTTTTTAAGGGCTAACCAGGAACACATGAGAGTGGAAGGTTGGGTGGGGGTGCCTTTTTTAAACCTCAACACCCGAAAAAAAAGTCTTCAATAAATTTTTCCTGGAATAGCTCTTAAAACATATTTTGAATTGTCATCATTGTCAATTGATTTAGAATTATATCTATTCAGAACCAACTGTACTTGTACTTAAAATTTCAAACATAAAACAGTTCTATTAAATAAGTACATTTGTAAAGAGATACCCTATTAAGGCTGACATGGTAACAAAGTAATTATAACAGGAAGAGAATGATAGATACAATCCTATATGCATACAAGTGTCATCTAATATTAAACTGACATACTTTCAATTTGACAACTTACAGAAGAAAATCAAAATATAGAACATGGCCTCAATTATAAGTACACCACTTACGCCATCCTAGATATCAAAGAAATACGAGTTTCAGGGATGATAAAGATTATTGATGGCATTTTAGTTTTCAGGGGCAAATTAAATGCATAGTCATGAAAAGAACGAGTAAATGTAATGTTAATAAAAACCCTGCTTTGTACTAGACTGCCATGCTGAGCCAGATTTTTTACAGACTAGCTTGCAAGGTAACAGTCCACAGAAAGGCATGTCATCTTACCATGACACATAATTCTTTCTCCTCACCGACAAGTCTTTAATCTTACTTCTTAATGCAGCGTGCTTAGCAGAGAAGTAGCAAATAACAATTCTAGAGTCTTTGGTTTGACCTTATTGAGGTTTGAACCCATGACTTTGCATACCCAAGCAGTAATGAATCCAAAACTTGTCATAAAGGAAGCCTACTGACTGTCCTAAGAGGGGGCCTGCTCCAGTCATGCTTTAGTGATTACCTACATAATCAACAATTTTTTTCCTACAAAAGGGTTGGCCTGTGCTCCCTGCCGCCATTAGATCTATTTATGCCAAGGCTACCACGAAACTATCGTTGACTAACCTTTGTAAATGGTTTCCCAGCATCTTTCAGTAAGGCAGCTTTGTAATTAAGTAATCTGGCACTCTGTATTCTCATTTCCATATCTGCTAATTTAGACTTAAAAGAGAAATAGGAGATATAATAAAACATCACTACCAGCAAAAACGGGCTTTACAAATAGAAGAAACTCTTGTTAAATATTTTGTATAGTAACTAATGTCACATTGAAAGTATGTGTGTCAAGGTGAACTTGCCGTATATATGTATTATTCTTTTATGCTATGTATTTGTTCTTGGCAATAATGAGCCAGCCAAAAGAATGTACATACAATAACTGAGAACAGATTACAAGTAAAAATATTAAACATAAGTTCTTACAATACATCATCAGTGATAAAGTTCTAGAAATATATGTTCAAAATTTACAGAGAAACTGAAGCTGTATTACATTTATATATAAACAAATATTTAAAAATGTTTTAAAAGTTCTATTGCAAGTTGTTTAAAACTGAAAACCAAATTAAATTGAAAGTCAGTTTCTCTATGATTCACAGATCTTACAACATGCATGTAGGTTTTTTTTAATTTTTTTTTTTTAATCTTCATGGATCTAACTTTGTTTTTAACTAAGTTTTGTTATCTCAGAGAAATAGAGAAAGATAATTATAACATTAAACTATAATGGAGTTCTGTTCAAAATGCAAAAAAGTGTTACACATCTAGATTTATAGACTTTAGACTTAATTTTCAGTGAGCCAGTATTACGTTACTGACTTCAGATGTCCCAAACTGTAGGACTTATGCCACAAAGTTCCATACAGCTTTTATGAACAGATAAGAATGTTGAATGGAAGAATTTTCAGTAAAGACTAATTATCATTAACATGGTACACATTATAAACTTTGTATATATCATACCTGGACTGTTTGCATTTTTGAAATAGGTTGATTAAAGGCAGTTCTTTTCTGTGCATAGTCGATGGCACATTCTAAAGAAGCCTAAAAAACATACAAATTATATCTAAATAAATTATTTCATTGTTAATTAAATATGGTTGACAGAATGTGTTTATGAAACAAATACTCATTTCCTTTGTACATTATGGCTCACATAGCTAATTCTAGAACAGCTAATACAACAAATCTTCCAGAAACAAAAAGTAGTACATTAAAGGATTTGTACAGGAATATTGAGTTATAACAATAGATATTTGTAATATAACCTAAATAAGAAGGTTCTACAGAATAATGGTAATAGGCTCACCAAACTAGAGGCTCTAAAGAGCCTGTGTCGCTCACCTTGGTCTATGTGAATATTAAACAATGGACACAGATGGATTCATGACAAAATTGTGTTTTGGTGATGGTGATGTGTTTGTAGATCTTACTTTACTAAACATTCTTGCTGCTTACAATTATCTCTATCTATAACAGTCCTTTCTGTGGAAAATGTTAATGAAAATTTTCAAATTTTAAGAAAATTGTTAAAAATTGACTATGAATGGCAATAACTCCTTAGAGGGTCAATTGACTATTTTGGTCATACTGACTTATTTTTAGTTCTTACTTTGCTGTACATTATTGCTGTTTACAGTTTATCTCTATCTATAATAATATTCAAGATAATAACAAAAAAACAGCAAAATTTCCTCAAAATTACCAATTCAGGGGCAGCAACCTAACAACCGATTATCCAATTCATCTGAAAATTCCAGGGCAGATAGATCGTGACCTGATCAACAATTTTACTTCCTGTCAGATTTGCTCTTAATGCTTTGGTTTTTGAGTTATAAGCCAAAAACTGCATTTTACCCCCATGTTCTATTTTTAGCCATGGCGGCCATCTTGGTTTGTTGGCCGAGTTACCGGACACATTTTTTTAACTAGATATCCCAATGATGATTATGGCTAAGTTTGGTTTAATTTGGCCCAGTAGTTTCAGAGGAGAAGAATTTTCTAAAAGATTACTAAGATTTACGCTCACCTTGGTCTATGTGAATATTAAGGGAAGCAGATGGATTCATGACAAAATTGTGTTTTGGTGATGGTGATGTGTTTGTACATCTTACTTTACTGAACATTCTTGCTGCTTAAAATTATCTCTATCTATAATGAACTTGGCCCATTAGTTTCAGTGGAAAATGTTAGTAAAAATTTACATATTTTATGAAAATTGTTAAAAATTGACTATAAAGAACAAAAACTCCTAAGGGGGTCAATTGACCATTACGGTCATGTTGAATTATTTGTAAATCTTACTTTGCTGTACATTATTGTTGTTTACAGTTTATCTCTATCAATAATAATGTTCAAGATAATGACCAAAAACAACAAAATTCCCTTAAAACTAACAATTCAGGGTCAGCAACCCAACAACCGGTTGTCCGATTCATCTAAAAATTTCAGAGCAGATAAATGTTGACCTGATAAACAATTTTACCCCATGTCAGATTTGCTCTAAATGCTTTGGGTTTTGAGTTATAAGCCAAAAACTGCATTTTACCCCATGTTCTATTTTTAGCCATGGCGGCCATCTTGGTTGGATGGCCGAGTCACCGGACACATTTTTCGAACTACTAACCCAAAAGATGATTGTTGCCAAGTTTGGATTAATTTAGCCAAGTAGTTTCAGAGGAGAAGATTTTTGTAAAAGATTACTAAGATTTACGAAAAATGGTTAAAAATTGACTATAAAGGGCAATAACTCCTAAAGGGGTCAACTGACTATTTCAGTCATGTTGACTTATTTGTAAATCTTACTTTGGTGAACATTATTGCTGTTTATAGTTTATCTCTATCTATAATAATATTCAACATAATAACCAAAAAGAGCAAAATTTCCTTAAAACTACTAATTCAGGGCCAGCAACCCAACAACGGGTTGTCCGATTCATCTGAAAATTTCAGGGCAGATAGATCTTGAACTGATTAACAATTTTACCCCATGTCAGATTTGCTATAAATGCTTAGGGTTTTGAGTTATAAGCCAAAAACTGCATTTTACCCCATGTTCTATTTTTAGCCATGGTGGCCATCTTGGTTTGATGGCTGGGTCACCAGACACATTTTTCAAACTAATAACCCAAAAGATGATTGTGGCCAAGTTTGGATTAATTTGGCCCAGTAGTTTCAGAGGAGAAGATTTTTGTAAAATATTACTAAGATTTACGAAAAATGGTTAAAAATTGACTATAAAGGGCAATAACTCCTAAAGGGGTCAACTGACCATTTCAGTCATGTTGACTTATTTGTAAATCTTACTTTGCTGAACATTATTGCTGTTTACTGTTAATCTCTATCTATAATAATATTCAAGATAATAACCAAAAACAGCAAAATTTCCTTAAAATTACTAATTCAGGGGCAGCAACCCTACAACGGGTTATCCGATTCATCTAAAAATTTCAGGGCAGATAGATCTTCACCTGTTTAACAATTCTACCCCATGTCAGATTTGCTCTAAATGCTTTGGTTTTTGAGTTATAAGCAAAAAACTGCATTTTACCCTATGTTCTATTTTTAGCCATGGTGGCCATCTTGGATGGTTGGCCGGGTCACTGGACACATTTTTGTTAAACTAGATACCCCAATGATGATTGTGGTCAAGTTTGGTTTAATTTGGCCCAGTAGTTTCAGAGGAGAAGATTTTTGTAAAAGTTAACGACGACGACGGACGACGACGGACGCCAAGTGATGAGAAAAGCTCACTTGGCCTTTTAGGCCAGGTGAGCTAAAAAGCTGAAACTATCATGTAGAAACAACCTTTTTACAGCTGACTATTCAGTATTAGTTTTGCCCTATTACCTAGTATTAAAGCCTTAGGTAGCAATACACAGTTAGGAGTTTAGTTTCGCATTTTGGCCCCGGTGGATTTTTCAAATAGGAAAGATATTGTGTAATAAAATTCATTTTTAGACAGATGAGTGCTAATTTAGCCTTCAAAGATAGTTTATAAGTGCATCAAGATTATTTTTTACATGTTTTATGGGCTGTTTTCTGTTTGACAATATGTATTTTCATAGCTAGACAGGCCATCGGTCCAGAAATTAATGTACTGTTTACAAACACTCTTTTTCTACACGAAGTTTTTGACGCAATTTTACAAAAAAAATAGATGAAAGACATATGATTTTCATTGGATTTGCTGAATGATATATGTACACAGTTTCAGAAAAGGTATAACTTCAAGTGATTGAAATTCTACTTTTAGCCAAATTTTGGGGAAATATGTGACATCTTTCCCCCCCTTTTTGCAATATTTTATAACAAATAAATGCAGATTGTTGCCATGGATACACCAAAAAGAAATTATATTTTACCATTTTATATACTGGATATAAAATCTATGGAAGATTCTGATTACATACATATGCCCATATATGACACAAACAGTAAGCTTGATATTGCAAGAAAGCAATGAAAAGGGGATGGTAAAATTCATAAGGGCAAATTTTAGTATTTTTTCCTAACTGTTTATTGCTACCTTATACACAACTTATATTTGAATACCATTTATAAATCAACACATTTTTTAAAAATCTTCATGGATCTTACTCTAGAACAGTTGTTGGACAAATCAATTATGAGCTGCATTTGATTTTTGTTAGTAAAATGTGAAAATCATAAGTTGATAATTAAAGAGGCATAACCCCTGAAATTTTGTTGATATATTTGAAAAACTACTTTTCACATTATATGGTTAAACTGTTACCTATAGTCTCAAATCATTGTATCAATCAACAAGGTAACAATTTGTACAAGTAAAATGTGTACTTTCAACATTTGAAGTTATTCAAGGGGC
This sequence comes from Mytilus edulis, assembly GCA_019925275.1. Lineage (NCBI taxonomy): Eukaryota > Metazoa > Mollusca > Bivalvia > Mytilida > Mytilidae > Mytilus > Mytilus edulis. The sequence continues at coordinate 34,240,869 of CM034360.1, forward strand.
TAAATTAGGGGACTTATTACTTAAAACATTTCTTGATTCTATAATTAATAGTATTTTGAAAAAAAAAATACATTTCAACTAGCCTTTCTAAAAATGTTTTTCTTTCTTTCATATATTTTATATATATTAATAAGTACGTCTGAGTCAGTGACAACTCTACTACAGATTGATCCATCGGATCACCAGCAATGATGTTGATACATATGTTTAAATGAGTTTTATATATATTATATACAGTAGATGATACTTAAACTTGATGCTTAATAATTATATTAGCTAGATAAAGAATAAAAAACTCACTGCAGTTAAATAATATGGTAACAGTCAGAAAAAAAGAAATACAAATAAAACACAACATTATTTGCTAACTAAGTTTTCGAACACTTACTTGAGCAATTCCTATACCCTGTGCTGCAATACCTATTCTTCCTGCATCTAACGTTTGCTGTAAATATTAATCAATCCATTAAATGTAAATAGTAAAAACTGTTCATGCACACAACCTTTTTCTTTATCAAGATCACACAAATGTGAAAAGTGATTTCTTTTAAACAAGATTTAAACAAGAATGTGTCCACAGTACACGGATGCCCCACTCGCACTATCATTTTCTATGTTTAGTGGACCGTGAAATTGGAATAAATTCTCTAATTTGGCATTAAAATTAGAATGATCTTATCAAAGGGAACATGTATACAAGTTTCAAGTTGATTGGACTTCAACTTCATCAAAAACTACCTTGACCAAAAACTTTAACCTGAAGCGGGACAGACGGACGGACGAACGAACGGACAGACGAACGGACGAACAGACAGACGGACGGATGCACAGACCAGAAAACATAATGCCCCTCTACTATCGTAGGTTGGGCATAAAAATTAAACATGGAAAATAATTTTAATTTTAAAATTGTGTGGCTCTTTGCTTTGCATATCCAAACTTTTCCAACCCTTACAGAAAGATACAGCTCACTAATGATACCTCAGCTGTTAGTATTCTGTGAACAGGGAGATACTAATGTGGAAACACATCAAACCTTATAACATGCTCACATGAAGCTGGATTACAAATTCCTGAAAGACTTAATCTTTTCTCCTGAGAAAGAGATAAAAAATTTATGTAATTTTTTTTATATAAATAAGGCCGTTAGTTTTCTCGTTTGAATTGGTTTAAATTGTCATTTCGGGGCCTTTTATAGCTGACTATGTGATATGGGCTTTGCTCATTGTTGAACTGAAGTGACCTATAGTAATTAATTTCTGTGTCATTTTGGTCTCTTGTGGAGAGGTGTCTCATTGGCCATCATACCACATATTCTTCTTTCATATTATGTAAAAATAAATAAGTATGTGGTTAACCATGTTAACAGACATGGCCAATAATGAAGTAAACATAAACCTTACCATTGCAATTTTGAATCCCATGCCAGGTTCTCCTAACAAGAATTCTCTGGGTATTTTACAGTCTTCAAATATGAGATAGCATGTTGAGGTAGCTTTAATTCCTAATTTGTCTTCTTTCACTCCAAGTGATAAACCCTCTGTAGGTTTAGGAACTAAAAAGGCACTTATGCCCTGAAGATAAAAAAGCAGGATATTATTTGTTAACACAATAGTTGATTTAACATTAGTTCAGTATGGTACAAGTGTAAATGCATAAGTTCTTGAATGGAAATCTAAGTAAAAATGTCATACTGACAATGAATTTGATGGAAAGGCATAAATTACACAAGTGTAAATGCATAAGTTCTTGAATGGAAATCTAAGTAAAATGTCATACTGACAATGAATTTGATGGAAAGGCATAAATTACACAAGTGTAAATGCATAAGTTCTTGAATGGAAATCTAAGTAAAAATGTTATAACTGCACTTTACAAAGCTTCAGAATTTCACATTGTACTATACTGTATTTTCAAATCACTTTTTTGTCATCTTTATCAATTTCTGTAAGGTTGTTGTCTTACTTTGTCATGCTGGTTACTGTAAATTCAGAAATTATTGCAAGGTTTTTATTAATGGGAATAATATGAATGGATGAAGATTGCAAAAATAAGAAATTCATTGTGATATTTGATATCTGGATGCTAATTTTTCAGATGTCACAATAAATAATCTTGCATTCATGTCCATTCTTCAAAAATCGCACAAATTTCTGAATTTACAGTAATACAATTTTGTGTATATTTTTATATTTCAATTATAAATAGGTTTTGACTGACATAATTTGGGTATTCAAACTTTAGTGGTCAGTATTAAAAGTAGAATCAAGCTGATTTATGCAGGAATTTGCAGGAACTAAGACCTCTGAGATGGTGACCAAAGGTAGGTAACTGTTGCTCAAATTGTGTCTATAATTCTGTTCAGATAAACTTACCTTGTGTTTTTGACTTTTATCTGTTGTAGCAAATACCTAGAAAAATATTCAGCAACAAATATATACATGGCTTCTCAAACATAAAATGACAAGTAAACAGATATTTTTATTTAGTAAGTCAGTATATGGATTCCCAGAAACATTCTATATCTACATGTTTGGTAGAAAGTTTTTAACGGCCATCAATGATTCAATGAGGTGAATACTTAATTGAAAAAAAAAAATTTTGTTGTTAGCTTGCTTTCTCATTGTTTTCTAACCAATACAACATCTCATTTATAATTATGCCACAAACAGGTTTATTTTAATTTTGATAGTTCTAACTATTTGTATGCTTCATCATGTTCATGAAAATAAATACACACAGATATTCTGAATGTTCAGTATTTTGGTTTTACTTTGACAATTTTCAATATTGAAATTAAGCATCAAAATTCTTCTTATACATACCACTGAGGCTTCTGCTTCGTATCCATTTGTTATCCAGGCTTTGGTTCCATTTAATACATAGTGATCTCCTTGTAATACTGCTGTAGTTGAAGCAGCACCAGCATCGCTACCATTTCCTGTAATAAGAAAATAATTATCTCCCTTTAATTGTGTTACACAAAGGATGTAGAAAGAATGTATCAACACAATTGAACATCAGATATAAGTTAATTCTATACCAGTGAACTCTTGTAACTAACATTGTAAAAACTAATAATTCACTTAAAACCTTTAAAAGTAATTTTCTATTTCAAAAAGCAATACAGTTTGTGCTTAAAAAAACTTTCAAAAGACAGACAGATACATTATAATACATGCTGCTCACAACACGTCAAAATATGACAGAACAGTGCAGGTTATTTCTTCCAGGACTTACCTGTGCTAGAAAATAGAAATTCTTAGAATTTCCCTTTTTTTTTCTGTCTGACACTTTTTTGTCTTTTATTTAAACAAAATCGTATCCAGAAAAAAATGTGACATGATCATGACATTACACTGCCATATATAACAGCAAATTACAAAATGCATTACATTATTAATTTTGTACCTGGTTCACTCAAGGCAAAACATCCAACTTTATCACCATGCAGAAAGGGTGTCTGGAATAATTCTTTCTGCATTTGGTTAGCATTTTTCTTGATTGGTCCTAAATATAATGACTGAAAAAGACAATGTCAACTTAATTTAAACCACAAAAACACTCTCCACAGGTCAGTGAAATTTACAGACTTTAAAAAAATCCATTTGATAAATCTTTCCTACTGTAGGCCGGATTATATATACATGTATCATTTAAATGGCTCATATGACTGACAGAAACAGATCTTGCAGAATGTAAAAACTGTGTTCGGGAAAATTCTAATAATTATCTGTGTGTTGTTGCAGACAGTACACAGACTTCAAAACATTTATTTGTTTATTTGTGTTGATTCCTGTCTCACTGACGAATACCAAATTCATCCATTAATTGATACCCTTAAAACAAATCCCAAAGAACTTCTAAAAACACATTTATTTATATACTTTATACCACCAGTATAGTTTACAACCATTTTTAAGATAAAGACAATTAGAACAATTATAGATTAACTCTAAATGTAGTAACTTCATTTGCATTGTACTATGTTTGATTCATTTCTGTTCAAAATTACATAATGATATAGAGTATCCTATAGCAACGTCAACAATAGACAATTATCACATCACATACAAGATACCATATTTTGGTACTTTAGGGACGACATCAAAAGTTCAATGTAGGATAAAATACTTAATTCATTTATTTTTTTCACTGACCCCGCTGCCCCCCTCTTAACTTAATTTTGGAAAAATTGATTGACCAATCAGGATATATATAAAATTGATGTCAATTAAACAAAACTTGCAGCAATTTTGACCCCTCCACCCCCAAACTATTTGAATTAAGTTTTTTATTCTTCATTGATTTTTTTATGTCGTCCCTTAGAGGTCCTAATTTTGTATACTTTGTCCTGAGGATGACGATCTCATTGGCGAAACATGTCATGAATAAAAGACGCAGTTTGCTTCAGTGTTTTTGTCAATGTAGCGGTATTTGAAAAGTTACTAGAATTCTCCTTACATTATTTACACTGACTATACATCCTGTTGATGCACAACCTCTACTGATTTCCTCTAAAGCTATAGCATAGGCAAGATAATCTAAACCAGTCCCCCCTTCTGACTCAGGTATATCGACACACATAATTCCTAGTTCTCCTAACTTCTTTATCTGAAAAATAAACAAATATTCATACATTGTATTTCCTCCATCTGGAAGTTCAATGGATATACTACACACAAACTAACAAGATCACTTAGTTTCCCCATCTGAATGTAAAATTATGTAAACAACCTAATTTTTGTAATCAACTTTTTTTTCGAAACTTGAAAAATAATGGCTTTTATTGCGAATATAAATAGTTGTGATTACATAAAAGTTTGATATTTCCTTATTTATGTCCACCCAGTAAATTTCAAAATCATTCTTAATAAAACCCTGTGAAGTGGGCTAGAAAGGGGTAAACATAAAATTAAGTATTCACGAAAATAAATGGGTTTTAATTTATGTACAGTATTATAATGGAATTAGCTACCCTTTTTTTTGTGTAAAACAGGAATTTCTGCATACCTACATTAAATCTTAAGGTTATCACATTGCAGTTCAATTGAAACTCTTACACTGGTGCTGAGTAATTCATTCTCAAAAAGGTGTTTATTAAAGTTTTAGAGACTGAAAATATTAATATTCGGCAGAAACAAGCTTCTAGGACATCTATTATATATTAAAAATTTTAGGAACTTGGGTGTGACGGTACACATAAGGTTATTCAATTCATTTCTCTCTCTTATGATTAGTAATTATCAATAATTATCGATGATTATTGTTAATAACTCAAAACATGCAAAAGAAATTATTTTAAGGACAAAATTAAACAATTTATATATAGTTTAGAACAAAAAAGCAGTTGAAAAGGGGTATGGTTCATAATCTTAAGTTCATACACTAGTTACTAAACAAAGCGAAACACAAGGTAAATAAAACTCAAACCTGCTCCAGTGGGAACTGATGTTCTTTATCTAACTTTCCAGCAATAGGAACTAATTCATTGTCAGCAAAATCTCTACATGTTTTCTGTAACATCTGATGGGTTTCTGGAAGCTCCGCCAGACTAGATAATGGTCGAACTGTTCCATCTAGAAATAAGTATGTGAATCACCAAGTTATTAAACAAATATTAAAGTAAACTGAATTACAATTTACAAACATTATCCCCGGCTTAGTATATTTCTAGGAGTTTGATTGGTTAACGCATGTTGTAAAAAAAACCATAGCCCCTGAGTGTTGCTAACCCATATCCCAGACTTGCTACCCAGTTATTTACATCGGGGAAATTCACATGCGTTTTCCTTAGTTACATGGTAGAACCCTATACCCCGTTAAAAATATGTCAAAATCCCAAATTTCAATAAAAGATATTTAAAAAACGAAAAAAACGTTACTTTCACGTTCAACTTTTTTTCAAATTTCTCTAAAAATCGCCAGATTAAGACTAAGACCGGAGATCAATTCATTATCTATGTTCATATCCGTAGATATGGATATTTTAACACCCTTCAGTACCCTGTACACCCTTTGGATGCACCTCAGGGTGTACTTGGATACTTCAGGGTGTTAAAATATCCATATCTATGGATATGAACGTACATGTAGATACATGTACATTTAACTTATAAATATCTCATTCTTATGTGGGTCTCATTGGGGTCTAAGCGTGACGCGGGATTGCTGATTTTTTGTAAGCGTGACACGTGAAAGTCAAATTATTGTTCTGTGAAAACGGGAAATGAAGTCTAGCGGGACACAGGATATTACCAAAAAATGAGAATTGCTTACGTACATAGTGTAAGCGGGATACAGGAACCTGACAAAACAGTAAGCGGGATCCCGGATCAGAACCCCCCAATGAGACCCCCTCTTATGTGAAAATCATATCACTGTTCTGATTTTCAGAAAACCTGCAATTTCTTATGAAACTGAAATTTTGAAAATATATTTCATTTGGTATATTGTGGAGAGTTGTCTCCTTGGCAATCATACCACATCAATTTTTTTTATATAACCTCAAAAAAAAAATTTTATTCATGTTATTTGGAGGAGCAAATCAAAAGATCTCAGGAATTTGATTATGTAGTCGCCTAACAATATTCTTTAAGTGAACAAACTTTGCAATGTACATACATGCACTTATAATTTGGTAATTATTTTGACTTACAGCTGGTTGTACGCTTTGAAACCCTCGCAAGTCTGCGAAGCAGACATCGGCTTGCCATTTCGGTTTATCTGTGTTTATGTAACTTTTCATAGGAGAGTTACCTCGGTCCAAAGTCCCCTCGCCACCTTTTTAGACAAATATACTTATACTCGTCCCACATATTTGTCGTACCCTTGAATACTATACATTACATAAATATATTTTAGTAAACAGTTATACAATACCAATGAGCAAAATATCTAATTATATAAGAAACAATTACAACAAATGATAAATCACCTAATTAGCAAATCTTACGTTTATATACACACAATTAAACAAGCACCTCCTAGTATTGTTATCACTGAAACCAATTAAAGATTTGTTATACACCACAAACAAATTTCTACAAACAACGCACTTAAACTCATTTAAGTCAATATTCTATTTGAAAGAGCACACTAAATTCGCCAATTCGAACTTTCAAAGTGTTCCAAAAGTTTTGATTTAAATTGCTATAAATTCTACAAAGTGTTTAACAAAATTAATCATTTCGATTGACTTGTATTCAAGAAAACTTAGAGGTATTGACAATTATTTGAACTTATGTCAATACTGAAATGTTTTAAACTCATAAAACGGTCCAAGGACGGATTTAGGCGGGGGCGTGGCGGACGTGCCCCCCCCCCCTAAAATTTGCAAAGCATGGGTTGTCTTCTAACTTATTTGAGTATCAGAAGAGTCCATTCCATCTTTTTTAATTGAAAGTATATGCAACAGTCGACGATCAGTTTAACAAAATCAACGTGATTATCAATCAACTGACCTACGATTTATTTAAGTTCTATAAATATATACTTAAAAGGAAGGTGTCAAACGCGGAGCTGCGTTTGGTGACAAATAAAAAAGGTTTGTAGCAGTTATAGTACAAACAATTGTTACATTGTATTTCCGTTTGTAAAATCTAATACTAGTGTTGGTCAGGTGAGCTGTTAACTGTGATCTGTCTCGTCTCACCTTGCTTCCGCCCGTCTATCTGTCAACTCCTCACATTTCCATCGTCTTAACCAAGTTTGTCGGGGCTGGTGTTATGGAGTGTTCAAGTAATTCTTAAGTGAACTGGTTTTATTTCACATTTTTGAAACCATGTACAATCGGGGACACATTGACGATGTGCAAACAAGTGTTATTTATTTTTGTGATGTTTCTTTTTTTCTTTTTGTCACAACTACCAGCACCATGTCTTGAAAGGATTAGTAGAGATATTTATTACCTGATATTGCTATTTATATAGATCATTTTACAATAAGTGCTGGTGTCTTGATTATAGATTGGTTTGCATAGGAATACAGAATCAAAATAAAATGTTCACATGATCTTCGGATTCTGTTTTTTTGAGCTGCAGCTTTATAACTGTAGTTTTATAAACTCATATGAATATCTTAGTGCGTAAGTTAGGGGTGTTAGGAGATTGTTGTAGATTTTTCTAATTTATAGGAGACCTTGCCATCATAACTTGAAGTTCTTCACGGAACAGGAACATTTTGTTTTACATCTGTCCGTCCTTCGTTATAAGTCGGTCACTGGTGATTGTTGAAAGGACGGAATTTAGGCGGTTTCTGCTTGAAACTTTAATTTCTCGCTAATTTTACCTCACAATAGTTTGAAATGCCTACATTGCATCCCTTTAGAAGAATATCTAAATAATTTACCTCAAAATATTTTCACCTCGCTCCGCTCGGCGAACATATAAAACTTTGCGCCCCCCTAATCTGAAATCCTGAATCCGCCCATGATTAACATGTACAATATAGTGCAGAATTTATTTTATATGTAACCTGTAAAGACTATTGGGTTGTTAATATTTTATATGATCAGTTTTATTAACTTTTTATTTTACACATCAGATGCTGTTTCAGGATTTTGAAAGCGGAAAAGGGGTGGGGATGGACAAAGCCCACAACGTTTAAAGTGGAACAGATAAAAAGTCTGAATTAACAATCAGCGTAGATCGATAATGGCTGCTGGCACCCTGCCCCTATAAATCCGATTCGGCAAATGCTAATGTTAAAATGTTAAAAGATGACGTAACCATAGGTCTCATGATAATCGTATATCAACTGTAATCAACAAATTAAACAACGCACTAGTTTTACAATTGGTAAACTTATATGTTTATTCAAATGCAATGGTAAACATAAAATATAATGAAAAATGGGCCTAATACCAAGAGAAAAAAATTACATTATATTTATTACGAGTTTTGTACAGTATCGTTTTTTAATCCTTGATGAGTGCAAAAGTAACAACAGTTTTTTGTCGTCATATCATATTCTCTCGTATTGACATACAATTCAAATTGCAAGGAGACCATAAAAGATATTTACAAAAAAAATGAACTACATTAACAGAGATATTGATTTTATCAATTTGTCTAGTATTCTGAATGACTCTACCGCCCAAAACTTATGTCTTCATTTTTTTTTATCAAATCGAGCCACATTTAATAACTTAATATGCATATACAGTAAAATAAACCCAGTAGAAGTTTAGTTTTAATTAATTAATTTGTAAGTAACATCAGACGTCAGTACAGAAAAAGATGAACCGGACACATAAGACTGAAAAACATCATGGCGAAGTTAAGATATGACATCAATGGTCACGTAATTACAGGGGACTTCATTGAAGCTCAAGATTTACATGTTATAATAAACTTTCAGAAAAAGGAAAAAAATATTGTTCTCAGTCAATTATAAATTTGAAAGAGCGATTCGCGTATCACATTTAATTTAGAAATTGATAAAATAAGAATATTTGAATATAACAACTCGCTCACAAACGAAATGACTTTTGTGTAATGATGTTTGTCTTTTTAAATTGGTCCTATATACGAAAATACGAATTAAATAACTTACTAATTATATTCCATCCCATACTTATTATGGATATGCCGAATGCGTGAATTCAAAACCTTACCTGTAACTATGAAACTAGACAGAAAAGAGTCGGAATGGAAATTCACCGGCAGTTCTGACTAAGTTTTAGTACAGCTGATTGGTATCATGCTAAGGAACCGTACAAGTCCTTTAGGAAACATGACTAGGCGTCGCAAAAGAAAAAAAAGCAACCCACCATCTATCAAGAGGCTAAGCTTTTTGCCCACTGTATGCACAAAACAATCATGCCGTTATCATGCCATTGCTGTCTAAGAGCATAAAACTAAGTTATGCGTTAACATCTGCTCTACCATCATGAAAACTAGATTGTTAACCGCATATAAAGCTCAAAACAATCTAGTTTTTGTGTGTAAATCACTTTACAATTACTGCTTAATAAATGAATTAGGTATTGACAATTCACTTAGACACTCAACATATACCCAAAGACGTTTACTGATGAAGAAAGCACGAATAAGAATATATCTGTTCTATATGTCCCTTTGGAATTTCAACGAACGGCGATGAAATGGATCTTCCTTCACTGTATTGTATACCTAAATTACACAAGTGTCATAGGAAACGAAGCTTTATCACTGGATATTCCGAGTGACCAACCTCTGTCCAAATTATTAACTTTTATTTTATCAGCATCCAAAGCCGGGCATCACAATTATTGTGCAACTACATATTATAGAACCGTGCGAATCAGATGTGGACAATTAGATAATCAAAAGATTCTAGACTATTGCAATACTATCATGGAGATATATACTCCGTTTGCAGGGATTTCTGGAAATGTTTACACATATAACTAGAAGTAAGTCAATATATGTATATTTTGTATGAAGTCTGCATAATGTGAGTAAAGGTAAATATCTGCAAAAAAGAGCACAGTTCATTTCCATATGAATGTTGATTGGTACGGAAGCCCTGGAGTGCCATGCAAAAAAAAAAATCAACTTGTGCGCACAAGTTACCAACTTGCGCGCACAAGTTACTAACTTGCGCGCACAAGTTACTATCTTGTGCGCACAAGTTACACAGTTTGTGCGCACGAGTTACACAACTTGTGCGCACGAGTTATTAACTTGTGCGCACGAGTTGTACAACTTGTGCGCACAAGTTGCACGTATTCTTATAGACATGCGCTGTTTGGCTAAAGAGACTACTTTATGGAACGCCGTAGCTGCCGAATACAAACATATTAGATTAGACCGTTGGTTTTCCCGTTTGAATGGTTTTACACTAGTAATTTTGGGGCCCTTTATAGCTTGTTGTTCGGTGTGAGCCAAGGCTCCGTGTTGAAGGCCGTACTTTAACCTATAATGGTTTACTTTTTAAATTGTTATTTGGATGGAGAGTTGTCTCATTGGCACTCACACCACATCTTCCTATATCTATATGTTTATATACATGAATGCACATACTTTTCAATGTCTGCAAATGTTTTTTTCTATTTATACACATACTTTGCATATATATGAACATAGTTTACTTTATATGCACTTATTTTTTATATATATATGCACATACTTTTCCTACATATGCACATCGTTTATGTATATACTTTTTTTTCTTATTCTACATATAAAATTGAGAATGGAAATGGGGAATGTGTCAAATAGACAACAACCCGACCGTAGAAAAAAAACTACAGTAGAAGGTCACCAACAGGTCTTCAATGTAGCGAGAAATTCCGTTCTTCAGCTGGCCACTAAACAAATATATACTAGTTCAGTGATAATGAACGCCATACTAATTTCCAAATTGTACACAAGAAACTAAAATTAAAATAATACAAGACTAACAAAGGCCAGAGGCTCCTGACTTGGGACAGGCGCAAAAATGCGGCGGGGTTAAACATGTTTGTGAGATCTAAACCCTCCCCCTATACCTCTAGCCAATGTAGAAAAGTAAACGCATAACAATACGCACATTAAAATTCAGTTCAAGAGAAGTCCGCGTCTGATGTCAGAAGATGTAACCAAAGAAAATAAACAAAATGACAATAATACAAAAATAACAACAATTCTAGCAGTTAACTGACATGCCAGCTCCAGACTTCAATAAAACTGACAGAAAGATTATGATTTCATCATATGAACATCAGGCCCAATCCTTCCCGTTAGGGGTTTAGTCTCATACCATCATGACATATATGAGAAGAACATAACCCGTGCCATGCCAACAACTTGTTTTTGAATAAATGTGTTTAGTTCCGACGCAAAGACCCTATACATTGTAAGTGAATCACTATTAATGCCAACATATGCAATCTTTAATGACCTGACACCAGTATCGTAGCTATATCCCTTCTTAATAAATCTATTCAAAAGTTTTGTTAGTTTCTGAGGTGAATATTGACACCTCTGTGCTTTATAAAGAATATTTCCATAAAAAATTGGATGTGAAATACCTAAACGTATAAGAAGTCTGCATGTTGAGCTATATTTACGAATGATGTCCTTATACCGATGATAAAATTTAGTTAATGTTTTGACTAGTTTGTGATATCGAAAACCCTGTTGAATAATTTTTCAGTAATACATAAATTTCTCTCGTTAAAATCTAAAACATTGTTACATACACGAGCGAATCGCACAGGTTGAGATATATAAACAGCGTAAGATGGTGACAAGGGAACGTCACCATCTAAACATGGATAATTAACGATAGGAAATGAAAAATCATCTCTTTTATCATAAATTGTAGTATTTAGCTTTCCGTTAGTGATATAGATATCAAGATCGAGGAAAGGGCAGTGGTCATTGTTAGTATTAGCTTTATTTAAAGTAAGTTCAACAGGATAAATTTCTTTAATATACATACTGAAGTCGTCATTATTGAGAGCCAAAATATCATCCAAAAATCTAAAAGTATTATTAAATTTTTGTATCAGATGTTGTTTCGATGGTGTTTTGCTTATTTTTGTCATAAATTGCAACTCATAGCAATACAAAAACAGGTCCGCAATAAGTGGTGCACAGTTAGTCCCCATTGGAATTCCGATAACCTGACGATATACGGAATCCCCAAAGCGAACAAAAATGTTATCTAGTAAAATTTCAAGGGCATATATAGTATCAAAGCATGTCCAATTGACATAGTTTTTTTGTTTATTGCTACTAAAAAATGACCTAAAAGAGTTTTAACATATATATTCACATTCTGACTTTTTAAATGCCCATTTAATTAGGTGTGTGAATTTTTTCTTAATGAGAATGTGAGGCAATGTGGTATACAGGGTAGAAAAATCAAAACTTTGAACAGATTGAAAATCAACAATATAAGCATGCAATTTATCAACTACTTCCAACGAGTTCTTGACACTCCAAAAGTAATTAATTCCACTATTTTCGAAAGCCTTATTTGAATAATTTATTATCAGGTTTTTAATTCTACCAAGTGTGCTGGTAAGAAGAATAGACAATTTAGTTGTGTAACAATGGCTTGAAGATGAAACAAATCTATATTTGTAAGGTGTTTTGTGTAGCTTCGGAAGCCAATTCATAGTTGGAACGTTCATTGTATTTGGCTCTGCTTGTAAACACTGTGTATCATCGCCACCGGAAATTGGGTACTAACGAAGCGGAGAGAAATAGAAAAAAAAGTAAACAAGTTAAGAATTCATTCAATTTAAAGCATATACACTCATTTGATGAGGGTGCCGCTTAAGAAATGATTTTCTGATATATAATTCTTTAAATTAGTAGGCCCATAAGTACAAAATTAATACAAGATTTTGTGTAATACTCCAAAACTTGCCACTTAGTACCGGGGAATTTCGAGGTCGATCGTCCTTTGTCGCCCCATTCTCAAGATATTGAACTGTTTTTCATTATTTTTCCAGACACGTTTTTAGATTATTATAGTATGGCATCATATTTACTGAAATTTGATGTCAAACACATGTTTTTAAGAGAATATGGACAAAACATTGATTGTTTGTTGTACGGCGAATTGCAGGACGTTGTACGGCGAATTGCAAAATAACAACTTTTGTCTGTACGGCGTCTTGCAATATATTATAATTTTAAGAGGAAATTAATCACTGTTTAGATAATATCAAGTGACGATATTTTGTTGATATCAAAGCTTTACAGGCTTAGAAATATAAAAATGGTCTTATTTATCAAATATTATTAAATATATGCCGTTAATTCTGTTCAGAAGGCTTCGTTGCGTACCGCTTTTTGATTTTGTACAAAAAGTGGGTTTTTTTCAACCATATTATCCTAAATACATTCATACATCGTTATAATACTAACGACTGTTGTCTTATTTGTTGTTAGTGGAAATTTTGTAAGTTCAATATAATAAACCGTTCATTTATCTTTTGTTGGTGCTAGCCTTTTTTTTTAGATAAAACAGTGGAGTTGTGGTATGATAGCAAATAAGATAACTATCCATCAGTATCAAATAAAGTGTATGTAAGCAATTATATGTTATCGTACAGCCTTCAACAACGAAAACTCGTACCTTATAGTCGGCTAAAAAATGTGGAAGGACTCAACAAGAAAACTGACGGCCTAACTAATAATAAAACAATTTCTGAAAACAACAAATAAGATAGAGATGAAGCAACGACAACCACCGAACCACAGGATCGAGAATTCGGACAGACACATAAGAATTGTTTAATCATTTTATTTCTGAAATGATTCATTTGTAAAAAGAAAAATTAAGACAATTCTTTGTTTTCATTGTAGCCCGGTAAGGAGAAACAAATTGTGAATTGCATTTCAAATTAACCGTCAGCTTTCTTGTCATTTTTAAAAAAAATAATATATAATTTGTATACACATAAATGCTGTCAAGCAAATGATTTTTATATCTAATGCATTTTAGCTACTGCATAATTAGATGGGGGGAGGGGGTAGGGGGTCTGTTAACATGTTAACAACACCTCGATTTTGGCAAAAACAGTTAACAACAAATTTTAAATACTGATTTGAGCTAACAGCAACTTTAGTTTAATTTACCCTTTTTTCCAAACTACACAAAAGCAATGAAGAGGGGAAGTTCATATCTTCAATGCATTCAAAAGTATGAAAACCACTGCACAAAGTCGCAGAAATGCCAACCTCGATAAGATATCTTTTACAAAGCTGACCAATTTTCAGAAAATACACGCAAGTACCATATCTTTTTATTGACACATGAACAGACAATTGAACGGTTGGAAAAGCAGACGGATTGATTGACTCCAAGAAAAGGGACTGTCATGAATAATCGATAACGCTTCAAACAGCAAAACTTGCGGGGAAGCTTCTTCTGGTTATGTATATTGTTGAGTAAATGTTTTATGTCAATTAGTCGTAGCAAACTTGGGTTATCGTAATGACGTAGGAAAGTGTAACAATCAGATAGAATGAGTAAATACTATAGGGGGCGAACATTATTTTTTTTTATGGCGGGGGCTCTTATAAATTATGGTTACATCTCAAGATATTCATACGACTCATTGCTTATATGATTTTATTTAAAGGAATTACGAAGGTATAGTGATTTTTATTTTAAATCAGAAAGTAACATGAAAGGTGTCACAAGTTGAACACTCTTTAATCTCCAAAGCCCAATGAAGAACTCTAATCTGATATAAAAAAAGGTTCGGTTTATCTTTACATTTCTGAAGTCTAAGAGTAGCAAATTTGACATCAATTTGTGAACCAAGTCCTCATTTTTCGGCCTCTTCTACCAGGCCACACTGTTCAGTTATTTTACTAATTGCAATTTGAAAAGGTACTTTATTTTTCACAATTTCGCCGGCCTATGTACTCTGGGTCAATATAACTTATCAAACATTCCATATACATCTGAATTATTTTCATCATAGGACTGACCAGGGTTTTAGCTGGATAAGAAGTGGCATTTCCTTTTAACGTTTTTTAAAAATACATCACAAATTGAAGCCAGAACTAAATACATTGGTTAAACGTATGAAGAGGGGCATAAGATATCCCTAACAAGTTTAACACTGCCGCATTTGTTGCACCTGCATGACCTAACTTGAGTCAGTAACATTTGCTATATAGTCTTGTATTTATTTCATTTTTAAAATTTTGGTTTACTAGTATTTATATGTTTCAAGAAACAAACATTGAACTTCTACCGCTTTTGTAGTTAAATGATTGCTCACTTAGGAGACAGCTTCAGGAATACCAATACACAGTTAGTTTCGCATTATAGCCATGGTGAATTTTCTAAAAATATAAGTTTTTGTGCAATTGAACTGACTTTAAGAAAGTTTAATAATGATATAGCCTTCCTAGTGGGTTTATATGAACATTTAGATTGTTGTTAGCATGTTTATAAGCCATTTTTCAGTTTGACCGTCCATACGTTCCTATCCGTACTGCCATAGATTTAGAAATTTTGTATTGTTTTTCAACAAAGATTTGACGCTCGAACTTTTCAATTCGATTTTATGAAAAAAAAACCAGCGGAAATGCATATGATTTGTTTACCTATTGATAGAAATATGTCTATGGTTTCAGGAAAGGTATCACTCTTATTGATTGAAATTTTCCTTTGGACCAAATTTTTGAGATCTTTGTGACATGTTCAACCCCTATTTTGCAATATTTGGTATCAATAAAATGCTGATTGTTGCCATGGTTACACAAGAAAAAGAGATTTTATTTCACCATTATTACTATTGGAAATCAAATATATGGACGATTCTCTTTCCATAAAAATATACACATGCATAACTCAAATATTAAGCCTCATTTATTAGGAAGGAATGGAAAGAGGGTGTTTAAAAGTTATGAGTGTCAATTCTAAGTTTTTTCCTATCTGTGAATTGCCACCCCACCCTAGTGCATAATTTTCTCGCTGCGTTGGGTTGTTTCTTCTACTAGTATTTGGTCGGGCTTCTGTTTCTTTGACATTTTTCTCATTTCCATTCTCAATTTTATCAAAGATTTACTATACTCAAACAATTTTTAAAGACATTTACAGTTACATACACTCCTTTGCGGAAGCAACGTAAAGAACGAGATGGACCGCAAATTTTAATGAGATTCTTGTAAATATTAGTTAACAGAGAAAATGATGTCAAAAACATTGAACACTTTAAGTATTAAGTAACAGATAACAGGAATCTCAATTTCAAATAAATAGTTAACAACATTGCAAATTTTAACAAAACAGATTATAGACAGTGGGTCGAAAACAGTTAACAGTTTTTAGAATTTATCAGTCAAATAACACTTTTAAACAAATTTAAATATGATGCCACACTATAATAATCTAATAACGTGTCTGGAAAAATAATGAAAAACAGTTCAATATCTTGAGAATGGGGCGACAGAGGACGATAGAACTCGAAATTTTCCGGTACTAAGTGGCAAGTTTTGGAGTATAACTTAAAATATTGTATTAATTTTGTACTTATGGGCCTACTAATTTAAAGAATTATATATCAGAAAATCATTTCTTAAGCGGCACCCTCATCAAATGAATAGAAATGCTTTAAATTGAATGAATTCTTAACTTGTTTACGTTTTTTTTCTATTTCTCTCCGCTTCGTTAGTACCCAATTTCCGGTGGCGATGATACACAGTGGTAAAGCGGTAGCTAAAATGCATTAATATAACTTGTGATCCGTTATCACTGAATTCAACACGCCATCAGTGATAATAATCCTTGTGTTAAAATGTAATACAAACGACTCATACAAAATACAAAGTTATGGCATTAAAACAAGTGACTATATATGAAGACAACAGTTGCTTAATTGAACATCATACATCATTAAGAAATTCTTAATTCACATTCTTTTTATGATATAGGAACCCTTAGGCTTAGTTCAGTTTGAAAAAATAACAGAAAAGCATAATATGAATTGTAATTCTCACGTTGAAAAACTATGTCCATATATACTGAGTATATGTAGAATAAGTCTGTGCATATATAGAAAAAAAGTATATGCATATGAGGTTAACTATGTGCATATGTAGGAGAGGTATGTGCATATATATATAAAAAAAAGTGCATATAAAGTAAACTATGTTCATATATATGCAAAGTATGTGTATACATAGAAAAAACATGTGCAGATATTGAAAAGTATGTGCATTCATGTATATAAACGTTTGTATTCGGCAGCTACAGCGTTCCATAAATAGTCTCTCTAGGAAAACAGCGCATGTCTATAAGAATACGTGCAACTTGTGCGCACAAGTTGTGTAACTCGTGCGCACAAGTTGTGTAACTCGTGCGCACAAGTTGTGTAACTTGTGCGCACAAGATAGTAACTTGTGCGCGCAAGTTGGTAACTTGTGCGCACAAGTTGAAATATTTTTTTTGCATGGCACTCCAGGGCTTCCGTAGGATTGGTAGTCGAAAAACAACTTCTTTAAAAAATCTTTAGCAAACGTAGCAAATATGTTATCAATAAATAAAATCAAGCATCCTGACGATGTCAGTTTCAGAAAGTGGTGTGTTTGAATCTATTTTATTCAGTCTGATCTATCAGTTCATAAATTTGCCATAATTCAGGGCATGGGTTTATGTTCATGTTTTATTGTCGATTTCATTGAAATTTTGATAAGATCTTTGAATATTGTCGTTTGCAGTATCCGGGAAAATAATGATTTTAAAGTTTAACAGCGTAATAGATAATGGCATATTACTTTCTTTTTTTTGTGTGTTTGTAATTTGGTGTTTGTTAGCTAGTTGTCGCATTGACAAGCGTATCACATCTCCCTGTTTTTCAAGTATATTATAACACATCCAAAATACGTAGGTCTATGATATTAATACCACAATATGGCCTTTCTGTGCTGTTGCAGCGTAAAGCAATCACCAATCAATCAATATATAATATAAAAGTAATCATATCACATCTCATTATTTTTTATATTTTTTAAATGCCTTATTTATTGGTTATTCGCCTTGTGATCGTATAAATAGAAAATGAAATTCACAATGAAGATGTGAGATGTGACAACAACTGGACCAAAGAGTAAAAATGCCACCGATGGATTTTCAACACAGCAAGAAAATCCCGCACACGGAGGTGGATTTCAGTTGGCCCCTAAACAAAAATATTAAAGCATTTCAATACTTAAAACATAGCTTAATTATAATATACTATAATTAACATTTTGAATTACTTAAATTAAGGTATTTACATCAAGATCTCTTAAATAACCATATCTATGTTATAATATATCAGTAGAATGTGAATTGTTGGTAAAACGAATCATACTTTTTAGTGATAAAAGATGCACTTGGTTTTGCGTCGAAGATATTTCCTGAAGCAAAATGGTTTACTTAAAATAATCTTGAAATGTATACGAATACGTTTTCTGCAAAAGATGTTAAGAACGAAACGTCTGTTCGTGAGCTAATAATTGAGGAATATGTCTGCTGCCTGTTGAGTTATCACTGATGAAATTTTAGCTTCGATGTCATTTTGGAAGTTCGAGAAATCGATACATTTGCCAAGTCGGGAAAATGATTTTATGAATTCATCAGATATATTTTTCGTTTCAAACATGTCGTAATTGATAATTACTATGTTCTTACGCCAGTCACAACGATAGTTTAGCCATGAATATTTTAGCTCGCACTGTAACCAACGTTTAGCTATATCTAAGAATAATCACAAATTCACAATATTTCTGCTTTTTGCCATTGTCTCCCTTATTTCATCTTCCCATGGAGTGCCGGGTTGATAGTCATAATACGGAAGAAAAACGCTCAGCCTCTTTCCTTTAAGATATGGTAACAGAGTATGTTTAATCCACTTGCGTAGATTTTCATCTTTTCGTTGCATGATATATATACTCCATACTCAAATGACGGCGAAATCGAGGATTTAAAATGTGTAATATAAAAAGTATGTACATGTCTACGAAAATTGTAGATAATAAAAGTAAAATTTATTATACAACACAAACAAATCCCAATGTTAATGGTGATCCATCGGATGACGACACCACCAGTGTCACATCCTAAAAAATCTTTGTCGATATCAAATATAGATCTTAAACCAGAAGACGTCTGGCACATTATACGAGTATTGTTATAACAATCTCCTATAGAAGGGTGCCAATTTTGTAGCCAAATATCACTAAACGCACATTTCATTTTAAATGTTCCAAATAAAACATTACATTGACGTGGTTTTTTAAGTGACACAGCAATTTTTGTAATATGATTGTTCGTAAAAGTTATCTTCGATACATTCTGTAAAGCAACGAAAACCAAATCAGGAACCACATTTATCTCATTTGAAGCAAAACTAATTTCTTTCGTTTTTAATAAATATGGTCTTTCATCAGAGAACAGGCATTGGAACTCCACTAGTAAATCAGAGATATTATTTTAAGAAAATTCAAAGAACTAAATTGTCATGATCTGGTAAGGTGAAAGGCAGTTTGTGTGAAACCAATGACGAGCGACAATTTATAATCGTCCTGTTTTTGCTAGGTTGATAAAAACAACGACAATGCGGCGGGCATTTTTCTAAAAACGAAATGTTGCATATCAACAGATCTTGCTCACTAACAAATTCACTAACTGCTTTATTTTTATATTCAGGTGGTGAACCACACTTTATACCATGATGTGGAGATCATAAAATTTGAAGAGAAATATCCGCTTTATTTGCGAGTAGAAAAAATCGACAATCACAAAACCAATTATTGATACGAAAATCAAAACTATAATAATATAGGGTTATTGCATGAATATTGGGGAATATTGTCCCGAGTAGAATTTTATATTGCACGAGCTTGCGAGTGCAATATATGTTCTACGAGGGACAATATTCCCAAATATTCATGCAATAACCCTTTTATTGTATAGCAATATAGTATTTGAAAGTAAAAATTGATTTTGTCGTTGATGACGTCATGAATTTGAAGATTTATTGCACTAGTGCAATATAAGAATTTATTGCACGCTAACTTTTGGTTACATTCTTTGGGAAATATTATATTGCTATACAATAATACAATTTTCCTAACAATGTGATATTATAGAATCCGAGTTCAGCGACATTAACGAAATATGTAAAATATTTTTTTGTAAAATCAACGTACCCACCTTGTCCTAAATTTATTTCTATATCGCAAATCCAACCCATTACGTTTGTCAATTTATTGATAATATTATTGGAGAAATTTGCAATACAAAAATAGTCATGCTTTTCCCTTACAGTATTGCTAATATCGATATTATCCAACAGATTGTTCGAGACATCAAAATGTAATAGACTGCCATCCATATTAAGAAAAAGTTCTTGTTCGATATATTTCAACGCGTTGTAGGATAAATCTACCACTCTAAGATCATGCATTCCTCTAAATATATCGTTTTTTAAATATGTCACTCGGTTAGCTTTGAGGAGCAGCGTATCTAGTGACATAATACACGAAATTGTGTCCAGATTTGAAATGTAGTTGTAGGAAAAATCGGTAAATACAAGTTTACTTCTACTGCACAAATCTTTTGTTATAGTTGTAATATTACCAGATTGGAAAGTGACACTATATAAATCAATGTCACTCCCGTTCTTATTATAATCGGTGCATTATTCATTAAAAACGACATATTAAGCTGTTTAACACTTGTGGAATTAAACATCCAGATAGGCTGTGCAAGACACACATAACACTCCATATCCACCTCAAATTACGGATGTTCAGCAGTATAAAGACATTCGTCAGGGCACATTAAATAGTTTCTCTACTAGTTTTTCATTGAAAGATTGACATTCTGCGGTGTGTAGAAAAAGGTCTATGAACTAAATACCTACTATAAACAAAACAATCACTTATGTTCTGAATCCAGTATAAGCCATTTTTATAATCAACGTATTTCCTGCAAATGAGTCGAATTCTACACCAATAAAGAGTCCCAAGTTAATATGCTTTGGATATGCAACTGTTATGTACTGGATAGTCACATTGAGTTAAAGATTCGACAGGCAAACTAGGAGTACGATACGAGGGTGCATATCGATAGATTCAAAATGTGTTTCGTGGTTTGAATAAGAATCGCTTTATTCAGATTACGTAAACTTTGAAACCTTTTGTCAATTTAAAAAAATATATGTTTGGTTATTTCTAAATATTAAAGTCATATGAAACTTCAAATTGAGAAAAAATTATGTATATGTTTTTTATTACTAAATAGCTAGTTTGTATTATAAAACTTATGAACATATACTTTTTTTCCCATAATCTATAATTTGCTTCCAGTAAACAATACGCCGATATGTTCTCCGTATGCAGTGAACTCAGCTTGACATTTCTTGTAAAAATCCGGAGATCGCAATAGGTATTGAAAACACGACAATAAATGAGCTTCCATATTTTCACATCATAAAAGACCGAGATAAAAAAAAAAAGGTTGCCGATTATACGATAAAGTTGCGTAAAAAAAGATACAATCGTTCACAGAAGACTAAGTTTATGATATATACATGCATTGATTCAAGAAATGGATAAACATTATTTTTCACCAGTCACTCGTTTCATATGACTTTAAATAACATTTTTCATTTGCGTACATGATTCAATTGAGTGCATCAATTGCGTTTTAAATAAATATAATAATACTCCTGGTTTATATACGTTGTGTGAAAAAACCCAAAGAGTAATTACATATTTGTGTTAAATCAATTCAGTTTAATATTTATTTGGATGTCATCCAACTGTTCTATATATGAACTTCCTTGTTCGAATTGAAAATATAACATGGACAACAACAATTTAAACTACTCGGCCATTCTCGCTACGCTGTAATATAACTTCGTGTAACCAGAAAGGCCGAGGAGTTCCGATTGGTACTAAGAGTATCTGCCACCATTTTCATTTCCGATCCAAACAATATTTCTGAAGCGCATATCTGCAGTAACCTTCACCCGGAACACTTAAACATAAACACTTGAAAGCAAGGGATGCGTAAAAATGTTGAAATTAAGAGCTATACAAGCATTAGCCTTTCAAAAAGGGCTAGTCGACTCTTAGCTGATGAAAATGGAAAGTGCTCTCGCTTTGTAGATTAATTCATTTACTAGAATAGCCACGTGCATCAATCAACAAATTTTACCACACACGTGAGGTCACACGTTATGAAGTAGTATATATCGTTTAACGTTTAACGTTGTCGTCTACGAAACTCCAGAAGATTCGACTATTTATAGATAAAAGTTACCTGTGTACCAATATCATGAATATGCATGATTAATTACCAGGCAAAATCTAATTGCTAAAATAGAGAGGACAAATCCGATACTCTACGGGATTGAAGGACATTTACTAGGTTTGGATTGTCCTAACCAATCAATAAACTTTGATTATTCACGTCTCGTAATATCTTCCAATCAGGTAGCAAGACAAATTCACGCACTCACTGTCCATCGTTCAATTCTTAATATCGACTCCTAGGAGTCGTTAATGACTAAGTGACATAAACAGAATAGCCATACTCATCATGCTAATTTATAAAATTATTATAAAAGGTAAATTTGAAATAAGTATATAGGTTGCTATTATTCATATCAGTACAGAAGCGCTGACTTCTGAGCTGACGATAATCTCTGCACTAATAGTCCACAAGCAGTAAATACAATAATAATACAGTGTGTCTCTTTCATTTGACAAATATCTGGCGTACTAAACTATAAATCTTTTTTGATTTTTTTTTAGTTTTTTTTATATAGAACCTTAAGTTCATCTAGTTAATCTTGCATATGCAAAGGTTCGTAAACTGCCTTATTTATGAACACTAATCGGACACTTTAGAAGGTTGTATTGTTTATGTTTTCTTTTTATAGCTACATGGTGGTTTCTTACTGTTAACTGTTGTGTCAAACATATTTATCTCATTTCCATAACACAATATAGCAATATTAGACAACAAATATAAAGATATGGTATGATTGTCAATGTGACAACTCTCCAACAGAGACCAATTTACATATTAGTAGTAGCAGTAAACAACAAAACAAAGGCAACAGTAGTACTGTTCGAAATTCATAAATCGATAGAAAAAAAAACCAAATCCGGGTAACAAACTAAAACTGATGGAAACACATCAAATATAATCGGAGAACTACGACACAACAGAAACACAACACTAAAAAAAATACACACAGAAAAGAGCTATTATATAACAATGTCCTTTTTCCTGACTTGGTTCAGGACATTTGAAGAAATTAATGGTGGGTTGAACCTGGTTGTGTGGCTAGCAAAACCTCGCGCTTTTATGGCTATGTTAAAAAAAGTTAAAATGACAACATACAAGTCAACGTATTGTCACCACAAATGAGCAAAACCTGTTTATTGTTCGATTGTTCAATATAATATATATTAGAATGTCAGGTCTGGATACAAAACAACGAATGAAAGGATTTGACGAGAACATGAAATGCTTAAAAAGTAGAGTGTGTATCATGTCTGTTATGGAGCGTATTTGGCGCAGTAGATACATCGAAAATAAAAGATATACGATAGCCAGTTTTTATCAAGATCATACAGCTTAAAAGAGCAACTTTAAGAATATGTAAATATTTGTAAAGTCTTGTTTAAAACATTTTCAAACAGCAAAAAACAAAATTCGAGGGATTTTTGTTTTGTCTAAATTAACTCAGAACATAAGCATCGGCAAAATATGGGTTGCTGTTTAATAGTGAATATATGAACACAAATAAGATACAAAAAACGACAACATTTTATTTAAGTCATAGATGAAAAATTTGATTCTGAAAATGAAAGATTTATAATTTCATTCGTTTAAAGTGGCAGTGAATTAGAATGAAATTAATTTCTCCTGGGTGTTTCATCATATGTAGCATAGAGGGCGTAATGGTTTCCCGCTTCAAAATTATTTTTGCGGTATTGTATTGCCTATGTAATCATTCAGCACGACATCGTCAATCTGAGCAGTCAAATTTTCTTGGTAAATTTTAATTCTGGTTAAAGTTTATTAAGCTTTATATTTGAAGAGTTTTTTGTTTGATACTGATGTTTCAATTATATATTATGTGTAGATATATATGTATGAATTGTGTTTATTTCTTATTAAATATAGAGCATCGGCGTTGTCGTGCGACTATCCACGTTACAAAGTCTTTGGTATTCATTATATCCTTTTATAACGTGTATATTCAGAGTGTTTAAACATACTTGGATATTTGGTACAAGTATTGGTTATACTTGGATATTTGGTACAAGTATTGGTTATACTTGGATATTTGGTACAAGTATTGATTATACTTGGTTATTTGGTGCAAGTATTGGTTTTATGTCTACATTAATGGGTGCTTTATAACAAGAGAAGATTAAAATACATTTGATTGTATGGATAATTCTAAAATCGCACCTCCAATTTTTCACTCGGGGCGAATTCGAGCCTGATTTATTGTTTAGAAACTCGAATGATATTGAAAAGAATGCGTTTACTACTACATGTCTTTTGGTCGTTATATAATCTGGTTGCTGTCTCAATGACGCATACTAGTTAGTACCTTACATATCTCTTTCTTCACACACATTATTTTGTACAAGAAATGCGCATCGTTCACAATCATTAGCATTTATCTTGTATGATTTTTTAAAATAAATATTCAAAGATTTCATTCCAGGATATATGGCATACATTTAAACAAAATTCAACTCTTTCCTTTTCAATAAAAAGAATTTAGAGTTCAGAAAAAAGCACTTAAATTGTTTTTAATACCGAATGTTTACTTGAAGTAGTGCGGCCTAGTAAAAACTCAATCTCGGAAAGTTGCCCTTAGATGAAAGTAGCTATCATTTAAGGTCTTTTTTTGTCAAGGACAATAAAAGATCATTAAATCTACCAGCTTTATAACTTAAAACACCAGACGCGTCATACTGATGAAATGTGTTGTTCAAAGTAATAAAGAATTGAATCTAGCCGGAATAATAAAAAAAAACAATTAAAAAAAATCTTTTATTTGTTTCAGAATAATACAAACCACTAATTATCACCACCACACCAGTTTTTGTGGGTAAGTCTTATAAATGATATGACAAAGTTAAGACTATCCATATTTCTCTTTTTAAAATTCCTGTGAATTAAAAAAGAACATACTTGAAAAAAGCGACAACTCACTAAAAAACATAATCACTGCAATCTTACTACTAGTATGCACGCATATACATACGATAAAGACAAATATTAACTGCTCACTACATGTAGTATAAATAATAATACAAAAAATAATAAATCACGAATATATTTATGTAATGGGAACCAGATCTTCAATAAACATTTGCCTCATTTTCTTTGTTAGCAATATAACATTTATTAGATTGGTATTGTTTTATTCTAGATTGTTGTACATTATTCTAGTAGCTACATGTATATTTCTTAACGTACATTTGAAGAAGTAGTTTTGAGATATAATAATTAACAAATTTATAAATAAACATTTAGTCCTCAATCCTAACACATTTTCTTTTTAATTCATGCTAAATATGTCATCATGTGACCTTTTACCGACTGTGCGAGGGCTGTATAGCTAGTCAAGGTCCGTTATTAAATTTTGTTGTATCGTGTGACCAGCTTTTGTGTAAAAAGAAAAATATAAGTAACATTACAATCATAGAACAAATGTTTTGTCGTGTTCTCTTTATTATACCAGAAGGAATATTTGCTTTTTTCCCTTTTGGTCACTTATTTATACAACATGTATTTGCAGGTAGATGAAATTTTGTTCAATAATTTATACTGAAATTGTTTAAAGTAATGAGTATCTACACCATCTTTTGAAATTAATAAATGATTAAAACTTTCTATGATATAGAATTTGAAATTTTGTTCCATTTAATACAAAATACCATTTGGGAGTTTGCATATTTGTCTACAAGATCTCTGTACACAAATTTTATTTCTTCTTATTTTAGGTGATCTCTTTAGAAAAGATCCCAAAAAATAAGATTTTCAATATTCTTTGACGTATTTCCATATATTTTGAATGTAAAAAAACCCACACGTTAAGTGTTGTATATCAAAATCTTTTCAATATTAAGTTTTTGTCTTACATGAAGAAAGGTTATAATGGTCTGCCGATACTTTAATGTCCTCTATAAATTGTGTAACATGTATGACTCCATCTCATATACACAGGATATTTCGAGTCTAATATGAAATTTACTATTTCCAATGATAAAATATCTGGAACACAGAACTTTGTATCATGCTCTGTCATGTGACGACAACAAAATATGTCTTTCTTAAATAGATTTGTAAAGCAATTAGAAATTTCTTAAATCTTATCTTTGTAGCGAAAAAATAGGTAAATGTAAACGATTAGCGACACAATCATATATTATGACCAAACCACATCAGCAAAAAAGTAAAATTTGTGATTAATGTTTGGGATTGTAGTATGCATTTCTAATCAAAATATTGACAGATGATGAGACACTTTCGTTTCTAATTTTTATTTAAAGACCCCCTTTCCCCGGCCAAACACAAAAAATAGATCCCCTTTCACGAATACCATCTGTTTGCGAATTATAATTAATAGATGTCTACTTGCTAGTGATACAGTAATGAAAAAATCTTGGCTTTGATGTCCTTCTGATAGTTTGAGAAGTCGACACATTTTCCAAGCCTGACAAATGCTTGTATGAAATCATTTGGCACTTCTTTCGTTTTAAGGAAGTCGTAATTTAAAATTACAATATTCTTTCGCCAGTCATAACGGTAGTTCAGCCTTGAATATCGAAGTTCACACGCTAACCAACGTTTAGATATATCATCATATACCTCACTCAAAATAATCAATACATTTCTGCTTTTTGCCATTTTTTCCCTAATGTCATCCTCCCGTGGTGTGCCTGGTATACAGTCACGATACGGAAGAAAAGCGTTAATTCTCCTTTCTTTGAGATATGGCAACAATATATAAGTAATCCAATGCCGTAGATTTTCATCTTATTCATTGCATGATATATAAACGTCGTATTCAAAGGACTGTGGAATTTCTGTGTTTCTAAATAGTCGAACATGTTCCCTTAATAGTATGTACAGATCTATCCGAAAATTATAAATAACAAAAAAAGAAACCATTATACAAAACAGACTTATTCCTAGAGTAAACGTTATCCATCTGGTCACGACGCTGTCATTTTCACATTCTAATATATCTTTATCTATTTCAAGAATAGACTTTACACCAGAGGACGTGTGGCACATTATTCGAGTATTATTATAAAACGTCCAGCTGACAGAAGCCAAGTTTGCAACCAAATATCCTTACAGACACATTTTAAGTTAACTGTTCCGAATGAGACGGCACGTGGTCGAATCAATTTAAGTGATTCCGAAAGTGTATTTATAGGATTGTTTGTTAAATTGATCATCGTTGCATTTTTTAAGGTAACGAAAACAATGTTGGGAACATCATGTAAGGCGTTTGAGGCAAAACTGATTTCCTTTGTTCTCATTAAATACGTTCTTTCTTCGGAGAGTAGGCGCTGGAACTCTGCTTTTAAATCGGAAATACGATTTGACGAAAAGTCAATAACTAAATTGTCATAGTCTGGTATCACTAACGGTAATTTGCGTGAAACCAATGATGAACGACAATTCACAACCGTTCTGTTTTTGCTTGGTTGGTAAAAACAGCGACAGTTAGGAGGACATTTATCGGCAAATGAAATGTTGCAAATTAACTTATCTTGCTCTTTTACAAAATCACTTACTGACTTGTTGTGATATTCAGATGGTGAATGACATTTTAAACCATGATGGGCCGATCCTAATATTTGATTAGCAATATTTGATTTACTAGTCAATGGAAAAAATCGGCAATCACAAAACCACAGATTGAATCGAAAATCAAAGCTATAAAAATACAATTTCCCTAACAAATTTATGTCATAAAAACCCATTTCAGCGATATTGAAAAAAATGGTAAAATTATTGTATGTGAAATCAACGTATCCACCACGTCCCAAATCGGAATGAATATCACAGCTCCAGCCTTTAAGATTTGTCATATTCATAATTATATTATGGGAGAAATTTGCAATACAAAAGTAATCCTGTTTATCCCATATTATATTGGTTATATCTATGTTTTCCATAAGATTATTCGAAGCATCAATATGTAACAAACTTCCGTCCATATGAAGGAAAAGTTCTGGCTGAATGTTTCTCAATTTGTTGTAGGATAAGTCCACGACCCTCAAATAACGCATCCCACTGAAAACATTGTTATTCAAATATGTTACACTGTTGCCTTTAAGGATAAGAGTATCTAATGTACTTATACACGATATCGTAGTAAGATCTGAAATAAAATTGTAAGAAAAATCAACATAGACTATTCCACTGATATTACACGAATCATTTGGTATAGTTGTGAGGTTCCCGTATTGGTGAGTTACATTATATAAACCAAAATTACTTCCGTTCATGAAAATAATAGTTGGTGTATCATCCTGTAGGAACGAAATGCTAAGCAATCCAACATTAGAGGAATTAAACATCCAGTATGGTTGTGCAAGACACACACAACATTCCATGTCGTCCTCAAAATACGGATGTACAGCAGTGTACTGACACTCCGCAGGACATATCAAATCATTCCTATTTAAAAGTAACGCAAGTTTTTTATTCAAAGTTTGACAATCTACTGTGTAAATGATGAAACAAACTAAACAACACACAAACACAAACACACTATGCAAATAATTTTTCGTCATTTTGTCAACTACATATACATACTATCCACAAATCTTCATCAAATATATTCTGTACAGTGGATTGATACTGTACATTAAATACAATACGTAATATTGATGTATATCCAGTTCTATTCGGTTGTAATGCGTAAATAGTAAATCGCAAGCTCGAGAGAACTTTAAAGATTGTTTATGAAACATTAACAAATATAATCGTATATTAGTCCAATAAGATTTTATTGGGACATTTAATTGCGTTACTCCCGGCGTTACTACTGTACTACCAAATAAAAAGGTAATTAACATAGAAACATACACGATTTCTAAAGCAGCACATTGAGGAAGTTAATATATGAATATATACTGTAACTGTGCTTTTTCGCGGTCAAATTGCATTGACCGTATATTCATATGTGATATACAGTTTCTGACAGTATAGAGCCTTGTCGATGACGTTGATAATGCGTATCCGTAGAGTTTTATTAATGACGCCATAAAACATACAGGTTCGCGGAAATTTTACGTCGTCCGCTCCAAATTTAAAACAAGATAGTTGTTACCCTAAATAGTAAGTTTTTAATAAGAGTTGCAGTATATCAAGAATAACAGAAATACCTGTTTATAAGCTTTGTACAAATAGAATTTATATTTCGAGACGATTTATGGTTATTCTACATTTATCACAGATTTAAAAAAAAAATTAGTATTTTTTCATTTTAAAACTAACATGAATATGTAATTAGGTA